>CABFVX010003161.1:79449-92957 GCA_902151425.1 Timema shepardi
CCCCCCCGATTGGTGTTCCATTCTTTTTACATGCAAATGCGAATACATTACCTACCTTTTTGGCGTAATCAAAACGTGGTGGATTCCCCCCTTCACACCCCTCCACCCGCTTGGAATAAAGCCTTTTAGCTCGGTGATGTGCTGGGTCAATAAAGCTTTCCAAATTTTTTTTTTATTCGCCCGTTCTAAAGTGTTAGTGTCTCCCCCCTCCCAAGCCAGCGGGCTTGCTTTTAATTGCCCAAAAGGCACCTTGAAGCCTCAAAAGGTTTCTTGCCAGAGTACAGATTAGACTGGCATGCCCTTTTTTTTTGTTAACTACAAGTTTTTTTAGCACCATGTCTTACTAACCATTTGGGTTATACGTTAGCTACGAGCTCCTTGCTAAAACTGATATTACATATTTACATTTTACTAAGTTAACGGCATAATCTAAGGGGATAGGAACATCAAAGATAACTTAGATAAAATGCACACCCAGCTGGGATTCGAACGTTTGCCTCCCCGTCATTGTAATTTAAATCTATTGGGAGTCTGATGCATAAGACCGTGTGGCCACGTGCGCTGATATAATTATTTGGCTAAGTTTTTTTTAAATAACTATTTCCTACTCTCCTTCCATGCAAATGCGATTAGTTATATTTTCTCTAAATTCTACCTTCTTCACCCGCTACCCCATTTTGTGTTGATATCAGGATAACCTGCTTTAGCGACAAACTTGATCGAGGTGTCACTCTCGTGCGTGACTTGTCTGCTGAAGATGGGGAGAAAGGGGGTTTGAATCCCGGTTGGGTTTACGGAGGGTGGTTTTTCCTCAATTGTTTCCCACTCTTCTTCCACGCAAATGCGTGTAGATTACCTCATACCTCCCTCCCTAAGTAATTATACATGCATATAATCTAAACAGGTGGTAAGACGCGGTGATAAAATAAATAAATAGATATGAGGATATCCCGGAGGTGACCTGGTGGTCTAGGGGTAAGGTGTCAGACTTCTGTGCTGGTGGCCGGGGTTCAATCCTCGGTCCCGGCAAAGATTTATCTGATTACCAAACCCTTCCTTCACCTCTGACAAGACATCTTGTGAATGTGAGGAATGCCAGGCCTCCACCGTGGTTCGGATTCCACGTTAAACTGTAGGTCCTCCATTTCATCTCACAATCACCCTACCATTACACATTAGCGTAAGTGCGTATNTCACTATATTGTCCGACAACTTAGCTCGGTCGGTAGCAAGTCTCTCTTGATTCATTAGACACATCAGTACAAAACATCGATATTTTTTTTTCTCCCAAAATCATTGAGCGAAAAACATTCTTTCATCAGCGAGGTTTTATCCAGGTACTATTTATTGATATAACGGTTTTAGGTTCAATCCCCGGTCCATTGCTGAAATAATTATTATTGCTGATTAATCAACGGCCTAGAGACTAGATGTTGTGCTTGTTATAGAATTAAGTTAATTAATTCGTAAGTCATTTACGCACCTCAATAAAAAAACACTGCTATCCAAAATATATTTTTAGTACTGCGTCTTATTACCCGTTCCGGTTGTACGCATATGTTCTAATTATTCTAATCTGTTAGAGTGAGGAAGGTTGAATTTAGAGTAAGTATAACCGCATTTGCGTGTAGGTAGAGTGGAAAATCACCCTTAATACCCCCGATTGGTAGTCGAACCCCGATCTCTAAATTACGAGTCTTAGGCATTGAAAAGAAATTTAAAAAAATACATTGCTTTTATTTTCATAGAAAGGGTATTTTATAGAATACAAATATATTCTCTTTGTGGTCAACATTGATAAAATTTTACAATATTATTAGTGTTAATTTATAGGTATTGATAATATGTATCAAACGTGACATCTACATATCACATTACTATATGGGTACTTGAAATTTAATCTAATAACTTTTTTAGCTGTCATTTAAAGGCCCTTCCTATGAAAATTGGATTCTTAAATTTACTTTCCGGGGCTTTAACCTCCCAAAAAACACTCCCCCCCCCTCACATACCCACATCTTGATTACCTGTATGACCAACATGACCCTATGGATGTGAGAAAGAAAATGAGATTTCCTTCGTAAGACCATCATCTCCCTAAGGGGCCGTTCACCTTGTGACATTGTTGTCAAATATAAGCAAACGTAGGACCTTTTTGTCAATATTGGTTAGTGGTTTGTAATATGCTCATAAATGTTCTTAAAATGGTGATTTTATTATATCTTCCATTGCCATTTTATTTATTTATTTATTTATGTATTGAACGTGCATTTTATGAACCAACTAATTATATCTTAATACGAGAATGTCTATGAGCGAGCGTGAAAGCGCCTACCAATTTTGCCGCGAAAGGTGTTCTCACATACCTTCCAGGTTTCTTTTACATGCCCACAATCGACATGGCACCGACGGCTTTACTTCCCCTCCGAAGAAAGTTCTGCTACGGATTTTTATGGGGCAAGAGAGATCCGTCAACCCCGTCTGGTTTTGAACCCACGAACATCGGTTCATGAAGCGAGCACTTTACCCCAAGACCAGTCGCTTAAAATTCAACCTACAGGGGGGTGGATATAGGATGAACAGGGAGGGGAGGCAGATGCTGAGGGTATCCTCCCCTCTACTTTTCCCCTCTTTTCAAAAGTCTACAAATTAGTAGTGGGTGTTCTGTCTTTAGACAGTCTAGTTACCTTGTTCAAATCTAGTCTTCTAGAGTGTATTTTCAACAGCTTCCTTAACCTGAAACTTCATCTTCTTTTCTAGATTATTTATCGCGACTACAGTAGCCCCGTGGCTTCTTTGGTGCTGACTGACAGTTCACAGATGACTTCTCACAGTCAACATTTAGGTATATACCTAAATCTTGACCGTCAGAAGTGACAGATGCTATGCACATGTTTTTGCAGATCATATGGTTCGGCGTAGGGATACATAATTTGGTTACGTAACTTTTCAAAGCCGTCAGTTCTCAGATGTGAGGTGTCAATCAGCACCAAAGAAGCCATGGGGCTACTGTACATATTATGCTTTCTGGTTCGCCATATATATTTTAGTACCACGCCTCATTACCCGTTTGGGTTATACGCATATGTACTGATTGTGCTGGTGGCTTTAGGGATTAGGAAGGTGTCCGCATTTGCGTGGAGGGAATAGTGAAAAGCAATTTTGGAAAAATTCACCCTCTGTACACCCGACCGAGATTCGAACCTTGATCTCCCCGTCATCGGTGGTATAGTATATTGCGAGAGTAGCGCGTTAGACCATGCGGCCACCGAAACGGGTCTCTGTACGATTGAACGGTTAGAATTCTCGTGTTAAACGCAATAACCTCCAGATGTCCATCAATGTGTGACAATCGGCACTGCATAATAGAGCCTACTTTATTTCGATGTATTAAACAACAAGGCAATTATAGTTGCTAAATACGGTTACAGCTGCATCTAAATATCACAATATATACATAGAAAAATAACACCTGGACACGGGAATCTAACCCGGTACCTTTGGATTAGCACGCCATTGCTCTTTTCACTGCGCTATCCAGTAGTCGTCCCGTGTCCGGGGTCATTCTTCACTCATCATATTTTAAGGCAGAGTCTGTGATGGATGTACGGAAACCGTCGGGATGACTCTTGGATAAGTCAGTGGTAAGAACTTTGGCGCACTAAGTCAACGGTCCCGGGTTCAATTCCCTTGTCCACGTGTCATTTTTTAATTTAAAGAATATTATACTTTTTTTTTAACCGGATTATAGTTCATCGTGTAAACATAGCAACCCAGGGATGTCAGTTTTTGCGTGACCATCAGCATTAGTTTCTCTGTACCGGCTTGTGTTTATCGTGTAAACGTAGCAAACTCCGTGATGTCCGTCGTTGCGCGACTATACCGTACGTACTACCGTGCATGACCATTTTGATGGTGGCTTCGTTACGAGCTGAGAACCCGGTCGTTACACGCTATTCTCTTCGCTATAAAAGACGGTTTGGACCTTAGCGATTGCAGGCCGTGCTGGTATTTCTTTGTCGACACTAGACAGCACACGGACATGTTTTGTTAGAGAGATAACACTGTAATAACCTGGCATAAAGAACAACATTATCATTTGCTTTATGACTATCTTTTTCCCCCTGTGAACCGCGTCTTAATACAGTTAAATTTTCATAAGAAGAACTTTTTATAAAACACAAAATTATGGTCCACGTAACCACATTGATAACATTTTACTATTTTTTTTATTTAACGCCGCGTCTTACTACCCGTTAAGGCTAAACGCATATGTACTAATTACGCTAATGAGTCAGGAAGGAAGGTTGGGTTTAGATGAAGTGTACCCGCATTTTCATGGAGGCCGATTAAACCCATTTTGGACCAACCTAGATTCGAACTCCGATCTTCTTGTCATCGGCCGTCTAGTCTTTAACACGAGAGTGAAGCCTTGGACCGTGTGGCCACTGAAGCAGGTTATAGAAAAGCTGCTAGATCTATTTTTCATACTTGAATACGTCAAGTAATGTGATTTGTAGTTGTCATTTTTGATACATATTATCAAGAACTATAATATAACACCAATAAAATAGTAAAATATCAATGTTGACCAGAAAAAAAAAGAGTTTTTTAAAAGGTTCTCCGAATGTCCATTCATAATATAATCATGGTTTAGTTAGATGCCTAGTTAATAGCTTAGTATATTGCTGAGTACCTACGAAATTTATGAAAGTTTTTCAACCTTAAAATATTCAATCATAGTATGAAATTGATTTTAAAATCATTTGAGACATGATTCGATTACTCTTATATTTTTAACCAAACGTCCGAAGTTACGGTTATCAAATCTAATTTCAGCACTGTTCTGTGTTTGTTAAGATGGAAATGTTAACAGTACAGTCAAAACATGAATCATATCGATTAAATAAGATATATTTATTCCTATTAGAATGCATGTAAATATACTTATATATATATATATACACACTTATATATATTTGATAACCGTATATATATATATATACACTTTTAAAATGCAACATTTAAAAAATAGTATCCACAATCATAATCCAACATGTTAAAAATAGTATCCATGATGGTAGTCAAACATTTAAAAAATAGTATTCTTGTTGGTAATCCAACATTTAAAAAATAGTATCCACAATGGTAATCCATTACCAGCTAAAGTGTTTTTGCCAGAAAGTTTCAGGCAGTACTCTTAAAGGGTGTCAACCAACCACTCGTCTAAAAATAATTCTAAACCCCAATATTTAGCTTTAGTATAGCGAGCTAGACTGGTGAATTGGAAGTGGATTGTTCATTATCGGGTTTCCCACGCTCTTAATACAAATTTTGGTTTATTTCTTCAAAGTTTTCCGCTTTTACAATCAGCATACTAATAAGTTAATAAAGGACATACTACTAGATTTGATAATTTATAAATTGCGGGCTACACAACTACTTTTATTTATCTCATTTTACGAAGCTAATTATGGTTTAACTCGCTTAGAGGGCTGCATGGTCTAACGTGATAATCTCACAGTAGATTTGCCGATGCTGGAGAGATCGAGGATCGAATCTAGGTCGGGTGTACTGGGGGTGGTTTTTCCAAAATGAGTTTTCATTCTCCCTCCACGAAAATAATGGTGTACTTCCTATAAATACAACCTCCCTAATCCCTAAAACCATCAGCGTAATTAGTACTGTAAATTTATAACCCAAACGGGTAGTAAAATGCGGTGCTTAGAAAAAATTATGCTCTAGTTATTATTTTTACTGATTTTAAATTTGATTTATTCCATCTCAAATATTGATAAGCCAAAATAAACTTTTCCCCCCCTTTTCCAAGTATTTCTTAGCTAACGACTCAAGAGAAACATTTATAAGTATTTGCAAGACACCAGCGGCCATATTCTTTTTAGTTGTTTTATAAACTGTGAATAAATGATTCATGTTTCTGTATATTTGTGTTGTTGAATAGGCCACGAAGAACTTTATCGACGTGGTAAACAGACTAAGGCGGCGAAGGGCAGCGGGCCCCGTGTCTTGGGGGACCGCTGTCAAGTTCCTGGCAGCGAGAAAGTTTGACATTAGTCGTGCAGTGGGACTGTACGAGCAACATGAAGCAACACGACACCGAGAGGGGCTGGTTTCATTTGACCCCGGCGTGGAACCCCTCAAGAGTGAATTAGATACCGGCAAGTTCACGATACTGGTGAGTTCACCATACTCGTGAGTAGACCATTGGCAAGTTCACCATACTGGTGAGTAGACCATTGGCAAGTTCACAATTCTGGCGAGTAGACACTGGTAAGTTTACAATTCTGGCGAGTAGACACTGGCGAGTTTACAATTCTGGTGAGTGGACACTGGCAAACTCACGATATTGGCGAGTAGACACTGGCAAGCTCACAATTCTGGCAAGTAGACACTGGCAAGCTCACAATTCTGGCGAGTAGACACTGGCAAGTTTACAATTCTGGTGAGTGGACACTGGAAAACTCATGATATTGGCGAGTAGACACTGGCGAGTTTACAATTCTGGTGAGTGGACGCTGGCAAACTCACGATATTGGCGAGTTGACACTAGCAAGTTCACAATTCTGGCGAGTAGACACTGGCAAGTTTACAATTCTGGTGAGTGGACACTGGCAAACTCATGATATTGGCGAGTAGACACTGGCAAGTTCACAATTCTGGTGAGTGGACACTGGTAAACTCACGATATTGGTGAGTAGACACTGGCAAGTTTACAATTCGGGTGAGTGGACACTGGCAAGTTTACAATTCTGGCGAGTGGACACTGGCAAGTTTACAATTCTGGCGAGTTTACAATTCTGATAAGTAGACACTGACAAGCTCACAATTCTGGTGAGTAGACATTGGTAAGTTTACAATTCTGATGAGTGGACACTGGCAAGTTTACAATTCTGGTGAGTGGACACTGGCAAGTTTACAATTCTGGTGAGTGGACACTGGCGAGTTTACAATTCTGGTGAGTAGACACTGGCGAGTTTACAATTCTGGCGAGTAGACACTGGCAAGTTCATGCACCCAGAAGCTATTTTTGGGGAGGTCACTCCTTAGAACATTTTTGAAATCTAAATAACCTTAGAAGCTATTTAGAGTGGTCTTTGCTTGGCAACTTTTTAAAATTAGAAGCTTCTTGAAGATATTAGGAGTAGTTTTTGCTTGGCAAAATTGTTGAAATTAGTTGCCTATTAGAATAAAAAATGTAGATTAAATTCATTCAACACATTTTCAGTGCTCAATTTTATAGTTCAACTCCATATATGCCTATTTTAAGTTTTTATTAAAACTAGTTGGGTCTTGAGGGCGGGGGGAGGAATGGGCAACTACCCCTCTGTATGCTAGCTTCAACTCTTCCATCCAATTTACTTAAAATGCACATTTAAAAATAAATGTGGATTTGAATTTGGACTTAAGATTATAAAAAAAAGTCTTAGATTCGGATTTGAGAAAAATAGAATTTTGCCCATATATAATTTTAATAGTATAATTTCAAATGTGAGGAATGCCAGGTCTCCACCGTGGTTCGGATCCCACGTTAAACTGTAGGTCCTTCATTTCATCTCACAATCACCCTACCAATCTCACAATCACCCTACCATTACACATTAGCGTAAGTGCGTATAACCCGAACGAGTAGTAAGACGCGGTGATAATAATAATAATATAATTTCAATGCTATCATTTATTTAATCAACCAAAAATTTAGAGTCGGTACACCAAGCCTTTGACTCGAAAGACTCCTCCATTTTTCTACTTTTTGATTCAGATTTTGACTCCTTCAGAAATTGCTTAAGTTTGCTTAAGTTTATTAATTCTTAATGACAAATTTACCGCAGTAAAATACTCACAGATGACATCAGACAGAAGACAAGTATAAAGTTAAAATTATATGTTTACCATATATTGTTATAATACTATAAGTTTTTATTTCGAAGTTGGGGTTGGTAGCTTACATTTTTACAGACTCCAACTCCATCCAAAATTTCTCATGACTCTAACTCCACAGCCCTGTATTCATCTCAAGTATTTATATTAATTACACCATTTAATTTATGACTTGTAGTAACTTAAAAGATAGCAGTGCTAATTTCAAAAACTCACGCTCTTGAGTGGATAATAGCATGAGCCCAACAAAGTATGGCTTATTTGTGTGTGATTGAGTGTTTTTTCCCCCCTCTTTAGCCCACTCGCGATGCAACGGGAGCTGCTATCGCTGTGTTTACAGCCCGCATGCACTGCCCTCAAGTTTCCTCCCACCAAACAACCTTACAGGTCAGTTGGCAGCATTGGCATTTCATTTGCTTTGAACATAGCTATCTTATTACATCATGAAACTAAAAACTAATTTGTTGTTGTTTTTAATTACATAGTGAAAGTGTAGGCCAATATTTTTATTTTTGTTAACATTCACTTTTATGTTCATCAGTTGCTCAGCTTGCTTCAAAGAAAAAGTATAATTTTAGTATCAAGCACAATTTAATATCAAAATGCATAGTTATTTCTGCCATAATATATTTTGTTGCTTTCACAATTTTGCTATACACATATTTGTTTTAAAAAAAATACACACTGATAGCTTAGATGACAAAAAAAAAGGGTCTGTTTTTGCATATTGTTGATAAGTGATGTTATTTTAAAATGTAATCTTGCTTCTAGGGGTCGTATGCAAGAACTTGACTAAATGGATGCTAAGTGGTCATTAGTGTGGATTTGCTTGCGTCATCGTAGATTTAAAGGTGGAGTGATAGTGTGTTTGCCACCATACTATCGGCCCACTAAGCATTCACTATCGGTCTTGCATACTGCCCTAGGTATGTTTCATAAAAACCTAAACAAACAACTCTAGTAAACGTCGTCTACATTTTCCCTGTATCATGGCAAAATATGTAAAAAATAAAAAAAACTTGATATGCGTACAAAAATATTTATCACAATATTTAGTGGCAAGTAGTAATACATGAAGTTCCAGCACTTACAATTAATTAAATTTGTGCTTCCTGGCAAACTTAGTATGAATTTATTTTTTTAGTTTAGAGAAAATTCTTTGGGAAGAGAACTGACACACAAACTTTTTACTTTGTAGGGTGTTGTATATCAACTAGATGTAGCGTTAGAAAGTGTTGACACTCAGCGTAGTGGACTAGTCTTCATCTATGACATGTCCGACTCCAAGTATTCTAGTTTTGACTACGACCTCAGTCAAAAGATTCTCACACTGCTCAAGGTAAGGCTACACCGTGTTTTAATGACTACTAATTAATTGTATTAGAAATTAATTGTGGACTACAGTAAGAAGAATGCAGTAGGAATAACAATTTATCGGTAAAACTCAAACTGGTACCAAGACGCTATGAGGGAAAATTAGGACAATTTAAAAATACATTAGTATAGATTGTTCAAGTGTCTCTGTAGTTCAAGTTAGGGATGTGGTCAGCAGTCATTACTTTACCAAAACTATAACCATGTACATGTAACTTAAAAATTTGGTTTAGTTCCTATTAAAACATGTTCAACAGAGTAAGGAAGAAGTTATATTTTGTCCATTTATATTAATTATATGCTCAAAATATATTAGCAACAGTCGAGTAAAGTTTTTGTATAGACCACTAATTTATTGGATTATAGGTCATCAAGAAAAATATTTCCACTTTATTTTACTTGCCTTGTGTACAATTGAGTTTGGCACCATCGGCAATACAGTATTGTTTTTATTTGTTGCTAAGAAATAAATGCTGAGGCAACCAATTTTACTCTTTAATGGTCTATTGCATATATCATCCACTAAAGTAAATCACTTTCAGAATCAATATATGGCTCACAGGAAAGTTTGAGGTTTGGCTTGAGGTAAAAATTGTCCACATATAGAGACAGCTAGACTCGATAGCCCAAAGACAGCTCAATATATTCTGGATGTGAAACTTCTATTGAAACAGAAATTCAGTAAAGAAAATTTCAGAATAAAATACTTTTAATTTTTTTTTCTTCAACCTTTCTACCCACTTTGGTGGTCGAATGGTATGAGATAATAGAGATTCCCAACCTGGAGTCTGCGAAGAAAGCTGTGGGAGCTCTCAAAACAAATCTAGATTTTTAAGCTATTTTTTCAGGGGCTGGGTCACAAAACTACATGTCACTAAGCCTCACACAAAACACTGTGTCACTAAGGTTCACAAAACTACATGTCACTAAGCCTCACACAAAACACTGTGTCACTAAGGTTCACAAAACTACATGTCACTAATGTTCACAAAACTACATGTCACTAAGCCTCACACAAAACACTGTGTCACTAAGGTTCACAAAACTACATGTCACTAATGTTCACAAAACTACATGTCACTAAGACTGCCACAAAACACTGTGTCACTAAGGGTCACAAAACTACATGTCACTAATGTTCACAAAACTACATGTCACTAAGACTGCCACAAAACACTGTGTCACTAAGGGTCACAAAACTACATGTCACTAATGTTCACAAAACTACATGTCACTAAGACTGCCACAAAACACTGTGTCACTAAGGGTCACAAAACTACATGTCACTAAGACTGCCACAAAACACTGTGTCACTAAGGGTCACAAAACTACATATCATTAGGACTAAGACTTACAAAAGGGTGGTATTTAGGGGCCACACGAGCCAGGCTCCACAAACATTTTTTAACACGAAAATATATTTTTCTTTCTTACTTTCTTTTTAGTCTATAACATATTTTGGAAAAAACATAAAAAGAATGGAACCTCATTCTCTACACACAGTTAAATATTGGATTTGTTACAGTATCAAATTCAAAATTATTCATTCCTCACTCCAAACATCACATCACACCAGGACTGGACTGGCGTTCTAGTGACTGAATATAGAAGTTAGGCAGGGCCAGCTCTGACAAGCCCTCTCAGAGAAGCCACACTCAGTGTGAGCTGTCTCTACCATTCTGGTGCCAGCTTTACACTAGCGAATAGGGCCAGCCTGAGTGGTCAATAGTTTGTTTTTTGCTTTTATATGTCTTTGTTTTAGTATCCATTAAAATGGAAAGAAAAACTGGAAAATAAACGGTTATGAGCACATCAACCTAATTACTTTACATTTATGCAGGTGGATGGCAAGAAAAAATGAACTTTTTCTTATGTTTTGTTTGGTAAACAATTGTGTTTAACTGAAGAAAAACAAAGCTTATTTTAATAATATTTAGCACCGCGTCTTACTACCCGTTCGGGTTATACGCTAAGCTTATTTTGTTTTTGTTTGTTTGCTGGTGAGGTGGTAAAATAATTAAATAACATGAGGGATATGAAATTCATTTGGAAAATGCATTTAAGATTTAAGTTTAAAACATGCGGAATAGTAAATATTGCATCACAGATAGATTCCACGGTCAAAATTTCAGTCCAAAAACACAATGAACAGGTGTAAAAAAAATAGGCATATATTAGACAGATTAATATAATGCTTAAAACACCGTGGTTCTCATGAACTGTCATTAAGAGACACACACCCATCTTTTGTACTAGTAACATCATCATTTGGTAAGTTTTAATTCAAAACATGTACTCTTTTATTCTTTTTGTTTGTAGAGTTGTTTAGTGATTTTGTAATTCTAGTGATTTTTAAAAATTAGGAAAACTTAATTGAATTTAATTTACTATGGTAACACATGGTGAGAAAAAATTATTACCTTTAAGCTCTGACCTGGCCCTACCAAAAATAAAGATCACGCTCCACCACTGTATTTTTATTTATATTTTCACATATAAAAACATATTCAATATTCACAATTTGCTTAAACCCCAGTTTTTTCCATTACTTTTTGACAAAACATCTTTTTTTCTTTTATCAATATGAAATGGGTTACATAGAATACTAGAAATGTGTGTGTAGGTTTTTAATTTCTCCTCGTATAGCGGGGGCGGTTACAGAGGCTGCGGTGAATTATCATTGGCTTCACCAGGTCCAATATTTGTAAAAAGTTGTGAACCACTAGTCAAAGGCATCACTCCCACAATAGAGTGGACTACCACTGACAAAGACATTGGGGCTTGAATCCCTGTTGGGTGTACTGAGGTTGGTTTTCCTTAAATAGTTTTCCATTTTATTTCCACCCAAATGTGGGAACACATCCTATAAATTCGACCTTCTCGATACCTACCACATTAACCTAATTAGTACCTGCTTTGGTTGCCGCATGGTCTGAACATTACTCTCGCATTAGACTAAACTGCCGATGACAGGAAGATAGGGGTTCAATCCTGGCCGGGTGTACTGAGAGTGATTTTCTCTAAAATGGTTTCCCACACCCCCTCTCCACGCAAATGCGGGTACACTTCCTCTAAATTCAACCTCACTAGTCCCTAACCTATTAGCATAGTTAGTACATAAGCATATAAACTGAATGGGTAGTAAGATGCGGTGCAAAGAAAATTAACTATCAGCCACTGTTCTTCTTACAGTGTTTTTACTATACCATTTAAGGTTTCCATGTCAATAACATTTCAAGGTGACCTGGTGGTCTAGGGGTAAGGTGTCGGACTTCTGTGCTGTAGGTCCGGGGTACAATCCTCAGTCCCAGCACAGATTTATCTGATTACCAAACCCTTCCTTCACCTCTGACAAGACTTATATTAATCACAACTTGAAAAAACTATTATTCACATCACTTTCACAAAAGGTCTAACGAACATAGCTTCAAAATTGAGGCGGAAGATTTAAACCATGTGATTGAACGTGATGGAAACGAGTTTTTATCCACACAGTGGATAAAAGTATTTTATTGAGTTAAACATTTCGAAATACGAATAAATAATAATATAATTTATTTTACATAACAAATTACAAATATTTTCTCTTTTCCAAGTAAATATGATGCTTGTATTAAAAGATATTAATGTAGTCACTATATTACACATAATAGATAACATTCCAAAAACAAAGAATACTTTTAATTATTATGTTTAAAATATTGTTTCATATTGGGTAAAAAGAAATTATTAAAAGTTATGAAACATTGTTAGAAAACTTAAGTTTATTTTATTTTAATTGTAAAATATAGCATGTAATGAAAAATTTTAACATTTATAACAAACCAGTGAGCATTTAAAAGTGTTGGCAACCCAAAACCTAAACGTATGATTTTTGAACTGTCATTCAGGTAAAAAACTATCATGTACACACTCTATCTTGGTTCATCTTATGATACATAGATAACATATTTTAAAAATAGTCAGAAGAGCTGAACAATATGAGAGCACTAATGACTTCCAGATTGAAAATTACTATTTGGGAATCTAATACATGTGACCACAAAAAATATTGCAACTGATTCTGATTTTTAAAACAAGGGTGTTGAACTATTTAAACTACAACATTTTTACCTTCATAAACCAACATACAACTTTTTAAGTCCTAGGGCATTAAGAGGCCGGTCAACACTTGTTTACATGGTAAAACTAAATAAAAGATTGTGACAAAACCGTTCTATGGATTTGAAATCGGC
>CABFVX010003162.1:0-19645 GCA_902151425.1 Timema shepardi
CATTACACATTAGCGTAAGTGCGTATAACCCGAATGGGTAGTAAGGCGCGGTGCTAATAATAATAATAATAATAATAATAATAATAATCTCACTACAGGACACACAGACCAAAACACACCATATGGCTTTCAAATAATACAAGCAGTTTAATTACTTCTTAGACTACCACCAGGGCCGTACAAATCACCCACTGGCCTTATCCTGAGCCAACACCCTTCTTCAACATCTTATTCCCCAAGCAAGTCTGACTCACTTAAATTATTATAAAGAATTTTTTAACAAAATGAAGATCACGTTCAAACAGAGAAATACAAATGCAAAGCTGCCAGCACTTAAACGTTAGAAGAATGTATTCCTAAAAATAGTCCAAATCCATACACTGATAAATTTATTCTAAATGGAACGCATTATTTTACATTTTTACTAGTTATATCTTTCTGCCTATATGATATATCTATTTTTCCTTTTCATAGATAAATTATTAGATAATATGACTAACAGATCATTTATTTTCTTCGTGAACACAGTTGTAATGGATGATGAATTACTTACATAGTAAGGAGTGCCACAGCAACAAATAAAGTTTTAAATATCAATGTTGCCAACTATTGTCATATATACTACAGAAACCTACCTATAACGAGCTCAGAGCTCTCTTAATCGAAGTTTAAACAGACAACTATAGGATGACACACTGATCAACTTCAAGCTAATATCAGTCTGTTATTGTCTTTGCTGAAGAAGGACCCCATGTACCCTGAAAACTACTTTGTTCTGTGATTTGTGTATTTTGTTTTTCTGGTACGCAAGCAGACCTTGTCCTTGATGGGCCAGTTCCCATACCCTTAGTTCTGAAGGGTTGCATGTGGATATGGGAACTGGCCCATCAATATATCCTCAAATCCAGACAAGCCCCCGACCTCAACCTTAGGTAATTCCTCTCCTTCCTACCAGCACACTTATTATTACATTCAATATAACATTATTCATAGTGCTGCTATCTATTCAATGATTACATTCAATATAACATTATTCATAGTGCTGCTATCTATACAATGATGTCATAACTGGAAAACAGTCAGCTGTGGACAGTCAACTTCACAGTTACACCAAGAGCATCAGTCTACTCTCTTAACCTGATGAAGCTGTTGGTGACAGTGAAAGCTTGTCCTTAAAAATGTGTTTGTGTGTTTTTTAGTGTTATATCTAAGCAACTTCTACTCCAGTATCACCAAGGTAAGTGTGCTGGCTATCCCTCCTCATTTAAACCGCGATTTAGCCCAGTGCTCTGTTCCAAATAACCTTAATTACTCTTCATAATTTTCCTGTCTACTTTTTTTTTATGAATACCTCTTTTAGGAAGTTGCGTAGCGAGATTCACACTTTCTCCTGAGGAAATCAGATAAAGATAACGCTACGTTTAAGGTTTGGGCGATTACGAGGCTATTATCTCTTTGCCCAGTGGCAGCAGAGTAGTGTGAACAAAAGCCGTATTATGATTGTTCCTGTCCCCTGAATTCATGTGTAATTTTATAATACACAGCACAAAACATTAACTGTGCAAGCTAAGAGATTAATAAGATTTGCTGCAAATAGAAATAACATAAGTAGCGATGGATATTAAGTTCATGCAAAATATAGAAGGTGCATAGCTAAGTGTTTAAACATTGGTAGTTACATTTCCTTAAAGAGAATTGATTCATCAAATATCAAAATTCATGGATATCTAATAACTCAACATCATTGGTCTTGAGT
This sequence comes from Timema shepardi, assembly GCA_902151425.1. NCBI lineage: Eukaryota > Metazoa > Arthropoda > Insecta > Phasmatodea > Timematidae > Timema > Timema shepardi. The sequence goes on from CABFVX010003162.1 coordinate 1,757, forward strand.
AATACATTTTTCTTCATTTAGTAAAGCGAATTTAGTTTTTATCCACCCAAATTTAATTAATGAACTTACATCAATGGTAGATATATATATATAAATAATAAATAAAAAAGTAAAATGACTTCTACCAACTCAAATTTGAAAATGTCCAATAAAAACTGGAGCGTGACTATGAAATAATAAATTACTCCAAGACTTTCCATGAAACTTTGCTCATTTAAATATTTTGGGGCATTTAAAAGATAAAAAGGGGTATTATATTTAAAAATCATGTTAAAAGGTTGACCCCCCCACACCCTCCATTATTATTCAATAAAATAGTTGCATATTAATCTCTCTTAATATACTTTTAGGTTTTAGTGATGAACTTTGAAAACTCTTGAATTCTTTTTAACGACATTGCCTACTTGTAGATTCTGATTCTATTTTACAAAGTGGATTGCAGCTTAACTTGACAAATATAAGTATGAACGAGGGAATAAAATGAGCAGTTCACCCTATTCCACCTGCCGATAGCACTTCCCCATTCCAATAACGAGTACAAACACCCACTCTACTATTTTCGCCTTGATAGCATTGACGACCATTCCAAAATAGCCTTTTAATTGTTTCCTATTCTAGAATGACATGCTACCACACACTTTTTCAGGGTGTCTACTCAGTTAGAGGAACAAAAATTCGTGACTTTTTGACCACAAAATACCTTCAGGATCGTATAGCCCAAACGGGCAGTAAGATGCGGTGCAAAAAAAATTCCTTTGGTAAACAGTCGAACATTATATTGTACATCTCCGCTTTCAAGGTATCATCATTTACACAAAATTTACTTAAAGGTCCTCCAAGAGATGAGGAAGATGAAACAACTAATGTAGACGAAGCTGCAACCAAATATACATCATTTTCAGAAGTAGTCACTTGTGGAAGGTAATAATTCTTTTGCCGGTTCTGGCTGTTTACATCCAACTTTTTCAGAAGATATAAAGCTGAGCGTTTTTTGCTTACCTTGGAGTAGGGCAGAGGCTAGTTCCAAATGCTTCTTACCTTTTCCATGAATTTTCACTCCATTCAACCCATTGTGGCTTATATCAAATTTCGATTTATAAAATGTACAATAACCCTTATACTGGTCATCTTCAACAGGGCGCAACCACTTTGAGTATTTATTTTCTCCAACAGTCAGCCAAAACTCTTTGAACGGACATTTACCAGGCATCTTTTAACAGATTAGCCTAAACTAACTAAAATCTTTGAATGACCCCCAAAAAAATTATGGATTTTTTTTTTCAACACACGATTAAAACAAATTTAGGCCTGATATTTTATGTGCCCATTAGACAATGAAAATCATTTTAAAAATTGGTAAATTTCAACTGTTTTGACGAATGGTCTTTAAAATTAAATGAATTACGTCAAGCATAAAATATTAACACTAATAGTATTATTTTATATTTTATAAGAAATACGCCATATTTCACTGCAAAAACAATTGCTATTTGCTGCCAACGTTAATTTGAAATTATAATATACATTTTACACCGCCTTCAAATTGCAGTCGGATCACGGAAAGCGTAAAAAATTGATAATTGCCGCCAACATCTTGATCCAGATCCACTACACAGATGAACGCACGGTTTCTGTAGAAAATGTCCTGGTATTTTCCCGTATCATCTACAACACCTGAATTCCAATTCATTTACTCGAAAACCATTATTTGTAGACACACACACGGCAGAATATACTCACACGAGAAAAGTAGCACGTCACATTAACATTTAATACAAGATGGCGAAAGTTAACCTTGTCGTTGGAATCACAAACAAAACAATCAGGCAACTTCCTACTGGTGCGTGCCATCAACGTGTAGTGGATAGCGCTATCTTTGATGCAGTCGCGTTGTTACGATGTGCGGTTAAATTCAAACTAAAATTATTTTCATGACTTTATGACGAAAATATTAAAAATTCGTGACTTTTTCGTGACGTTTGTGACCCAGTAGACACCCTGTTTTTTAATATACATTCTGGCAGGAAGATTCATACAGGACATTTTCTTGAATAAACCAAATAACCTGAGCTGTAGATGATTAAAATAAATAAATATGCATTAAAAAAACTACTTAAGACCAAAATAATAATTTTTTCAGACTAAGTACAATGAATTATTGCTTAGCTTGGATAATGTAAGACTATTTTTATAATTGCTGTTTAAGGATTTAGTTTTTGTTTTAATGTTATATCTTTAAAACTCACTGAATAGAAAGTAAATACAATAAACATGGGAAATCTTATCGAGACTTACTGCGATATCACAGGTAGGCTACGTCCTTAGGCCATTTTACAATTAAAGTAATTTTTAAATAAGCAAACAAGACCAAATTTTAACTGTCCTTTAAATCAAGTAGCAAACCTAAATTAGATTTAAAGGAATGTTGTTGATTAAAAATTGTTCACACTAGATAGACATTTTCCTTTAATAAACATATTAATACTAGAGCTTACCACTTGCCAAGAACTATTAACAATTTAGGTTTTTAGCAAATATTTAAATTCCAATACGCCAAGATTATTTCATATTAAATATGTTTAAAAAAATATTGCACCAAATAAAAAGTTACTTTTGAAGAGAAATTACAGTAGCAATGATATTGTTTCTAGTTATTAAGTGAAAATATATTATCTTGATATGACCCTTTCCAGATTTTCCAAATAAAGGTTTAACTGGTTTGTTTAGTAAAACACAACTTGGGGCAAATACAGTTGACAACACTTAGGAAACCTATTTAATAGATGACCAACACATAACAAAAATATCAATTTGAAATTGATATCAAAACATGAGAAAAAATACCAATCCATTATAAAACTATATACCGGAACTTAATTTTCTAAGATAGTTTGGGAAAAGATATTAAAAAAAAGCTTTTCCTGGATAAGGTTTTGAGTTATATATTACATTTCGTTTAATTTGTATACTTTCTTTCTAGAACATTTTACAATACTTACATACTTACAGTTAATTAGGAAATTATATTTTTAAAAAAGCTAAACTATAAATAAATATCACTAAGATGCTCATCACTTCATGTAGTTGTGCACAGGCAATGTGATTATGTACAATAACAATCTATAGTTCTTATTTTAACCTAGTACACATAAGCTTGTCTTAACATGAAATGGCACATTTGTTCAAGTCCTCGATAGGAAATGTCTAGATCACTTTTAGCTAGGAATGCATAACATTAAGTCTCTATGACTAATCACGTCTGGAATGTATTCCACATTTTGTGGGCATAGGCCTTACATTTGTTGTAATTCTATATCCTTCCTCGACAAACCACATTACTTCTGTGTACTAACATTAGAAACAGGTACTTTACATATTTGATTAAAAGCTTTCTTGTCGACATTGAACAAAACCCATTATGATAATACTAAATGCATCAAACAATACGACTTAATTGATATTACTCTTTTGTGTTAAAATAAACATTTAAGAACATCAATTTTCACTTGGAGTGTGCAAGTATTCGAAAATTCGGGTTCAGTTGAGTTATGTTAGTTTTTAGCAATTAACACAAAATATTTTTTACAAAACTAACAAAATTTGAGTTGCAAGAATTTTCAATTTTACTGCTGAAATTCAGAGTTTAATTAATTTTATTCAATTTCTAAGCTATTATGTGATAGCAAATGAAGTCATTCAATATTCGCTATTGTCTGTTCTAAAATATATGGCTTGTATAAATATGATGAATTAATTTAAAAATTCAAATTTGTGTGATGATGATAATAATAGTGTAATTATTAAAAATTAGGTTGGTATTTATTGTTTATACATGGATTTATTAAAAATAAAATAATAAGATTGAATTATTTACAGTACAAATACTAATCTATATTACTTGAAGTTTGAAAAGTATTTTCATTCTAGCTCTGTTCAAACTCAACTTGAAGTTAAAAATGCCTACTTGCACACACAAATTTTTCACTTTAAATTAATGGGGGCCAATACCATTTAAATATATTTCGTTGTCAAGAATTTCACTTGAAAATATAGCAATAAAAATAAGTGTGAGATCTTTACATTAAATTATTAATAAATATTTATGAAAATGCTGGCCTGATGTTTGTTGAAAATAATGTCATACCCTAGAACTAATATTAGACAACATGTATGAGCATTAGAAACTGCAAACATAGCTTCTCCAAAATAAATGTTAGGATGAGCAGGACGACATAACACAACTATTACGTACAGGATAATTGTTATCTGTGTAAATAAATGTTCCTTAATGAGTGTTACTATCCAACAACTTGATATAAATAACAAGGTTAAAGCCATATGTACCATCTCACCAACATCCTTCATTTCATCACTAAACTTTCTTCAAGGTCGGCAGGTTGAGCACTTCCGGCACCTCTATGTCTTCGAGACGAATCTTCGAGGGGTTGAACGGGAATCGAACCGGGAAGCTGAACTTTGTGTCCATGAGTAATGTCGACTACAGAAAAAAATAATATATTATTGTTCAAATATTGAAAGTGCTATAAAAACAAAAATAAAAATAAAAATTGTAGGTTGACAGTAATATTTTTTACAAGTTTAAATAATTGAAACAGTGTTTTATTTTTATCAATCAAAATAAAATGTTTGCATTTAAAATAAAACACACAAGTAAAGCCACATTATTTAAGGGTGTTACATGGGGAGCATTGAAAGTGTTGCAGCTGTTTCGAAATTCTGGATTATTTACCAAGTGATATGTTATTTCTTAAAATGGTTTTAAACAAAATCTAGGCGTAAGTTTTGACTAGGGTCTGCAAGTACTCGTATTCCGGGCTTTGAGTCGAGCTTGTCGCTTAAGATCAAGCTTGATGTACTTAATAATCAATTTTTAAATGGCAATAGTAAGCATAGTCTATTTAATTGAGATAATATCAGCATTTAAACTCGTAAATCATTCGGTTACTTAACAAATTGTTAAAAATTAATTTCAATTTTCACATTAATAGTGTAATAAAACTCTAAAACCACTTACGCCTGGTAGATGTATTCAATATTTTAGTCCATTTTGAATTATACTTGATTGAAATTGTTTACTTGTATTGCCATGACAAGGCAATGAAAATAAAAATAGCTAGAAAGATTGCTAAATAAATGAATGATTCTTTTGTACTATTTTCACCTGGTTCCTTTCTAAGATAATAATTTACGTTAAATTAAAAATGTAATATCAAGAATATAATATGTTAAATGTTTTCAAACCTAAGAAATTTAAAACTCTTATTAAATAATACGTTTAGCTACAAAACCAGCTCTAGTTTAGTTACTATTTAGTTAAAAATTAAGTTGGTTAACCTGTTTAAAATCAATGTTGATCTTAGTTATTGCAATACATATTTTACTAAACTTACCACATTTAAATTAAAAAATCATTTACTATTTCATATGGTTTGCTAGAAATATTATTTTAGTCATATTATTTTTACTTTTAAAGTATTAGGATCAACTTTTTTATTAGTATTAAAAATTGAATTGAAGTAAATTTCTCAATAAAATAATGTCAGAGCCTGTACAACACGCATAGAGGAATGAAAATGGAACAGAAGACGTGATCATAAACTATTACACTAAGGAATAATACACAAAATATGAAACACTTCAAATTTCTTTGTTTATAATTCCTACGTTTTATTATAGGGTAAATTAAGTTAGCATATTTTAGGGAAATATCAGCTTAGTAACACGTCAATTGTATTAACTTTTAATCAAGACAGTCTATAAACACTCTACAATAATGTAAAGTGATATTGAAGAAGCCAACCTGAAAGGGTAGTTAGGTTAGTCCTAAATATAAACAAACTCACTTCTCTATTTCTTCTAACACTTTTACACTTCCCACTTCTTTAAACTTCTACAGCTGCACATTAGTTTGAATTTTAGGAAATATTTATTTTTCATATGAAGAGACATTGATTAAAAAGTAATATTCCTGAAAATTCAAACTAATGTGCAACTGTGAAAGTTTTGAAGAAGTGGGAAGTGTAAAAGTTTAAGAAGACATGAAGAGAGAAGTGTTTGTTCCTAACTCTCCTTTCAGGTTGGCTTCCTTCACTATCACTTACCTTACATCACTGTACAGTGTTTCTACACTGTCTTGTTATACATTTACAAGCCATCATGTAATTATTCATTTTATTAACTTTGTTTTATAATTGTTAGTGTAATTTTAATGTCCTTAAAGACACGAGTGTTGAAACCATTTTAATTACATATTTTATTATATTTTTATTTGACTGTTTTATTTTTAAGTTGTGTTTTTTAAGTGTTATTTCTAATTTAAAAACCGATATTTCTATTAATTAACTTTTGGGAGCTTTAAGAAATACTTGACTCGAATGAAAAAACCCAAGCTAGCAGAACCTTAGTTTTGACCAGTTAAAGAGTTTAAACTTTAGGTCTAAAGTTAAAAAAAAATCTGGTAACTTATATAAAACCTTAAAAAAATCCCGAATTTGCAGCAAATTGTTCTGTTGTGATCTATCAAAACATGACTATTTTATAGGTCTCTATCATTGTACTTTAATCTCAGAATTACAAATATTAGCGTAAAGCGCAGTTGAATTATAATAAATAATTAAACTAAAATTCAAACGTTATAGCTAGATACAGTAGCCCCATGGCTTCTTTGATGCTTACTGACAGCTCACAGCTGACTTCTGACAGTCAACATTTAGGTATAATACCTAAATTTTGATCATCAGAAGTGACAGCTGCTAAACACATGCTTTTGCAGACCATATGGTTCGGCGTAGGGATACATAATTTGGTCTGGTAACTTTTCAAAGCTTTTAGTTGTCAGTCAGTACCAAAGAAGACATGGGGCTACTGTACCTATTGATAGCATTCACCTACATTTTGGTTAAAACCATATTTAAAAATATAAAACCACTTATTAAAAAAAACAGTAACTATTTTGACACACACAATAAATGAGATCGAAAGATAATTTTTTGAGTTGTAAGCTGTAATTTGTTTTGAAACCATAGTTATTATCCTCCTAAATAACTAATCAAGAGGTAACATTCATATGATTCACAGATACTCATCAAATAGAATAGGTAAAGATTATGATAAACTGGAATATACAGTAAAGCCCCAATAATCCGCAGAATTGGGTAGCAAGGGTACCGCGGATAACCCGAAAAAAGACTAAAAATGAGGTGCAAACATGAGAAAAAATATTTCAGAATAAAAACTATGTTTTATTGTATGTAAGACTTAAAATATATACAGTACAGCAGAAACCTTTATTCTACGTCTAAATCACTCAAATAAAGAACAGTAAACAAAAACCAATATCTACTGTAATGATTTTTGCTGCCAGATGTGCGTCATCGTTTGCTTCCTCTAAATAGCGAAGCAATCCGTTTACGTGCTGCAAAGCAGTTTCGTGGGTCATCCACGCAGGCGCCTTTGTCTTCTTCGTTCTCGTTCTCTCCCATTGCTTTGTTCGTTATCTCTAAGTCAGTCAGTCGTTCGAACCCCGGCTCACTTGCGTCGCATTCCAGCCACTCGTCTATGTTCCCTTCGTCGACATTCTCACCTCCCAGAACGGATGTCACCAGGTCAACAAGTGTAGCGGTCAGCATGACTTCATTCTCTTCTTCACAAATGTTTTTGTTGACATTTATTTTGATACTCGGAAAGAGTTTTCTCCACGATTTAACGAGGTTTGATGCAATTCCATGCAGACGCAATAATGTAAATGCTATCCAAAATTGTATAATTCTTCCAAAATTCTTTGAGATCGCAGCCTTCTTCGATTTTTGACAGTATCCACTTTGTTCTGCATGTTCTCTTCATGGTTGCAATGACTCCCTGGTAGAGATGGGCGATATATCACTGACTGTGATTTTTTCACCGATACCATTTGATCACTGATACTCCCAGTTACTCGATCCCAAAAGTATCGGTGATCGGAGATACTTGAAATACTCGAAATACTCGCAATACTCGAAATACTCGAAATACTTGAAATACTCGAAATACTCGAAATACTCGAAATACTCGAAATACTCGAAATACTCACAATACTCACAATACTCACAATACTAGAAATACTCGCAATACTCGAGCTACGGAGCTAGTATTGCTTCTTTTTCTAGACACTCGAATACTCGCTTCACGGCCTTTGTTATTCTTTTATTTTTTATTTTCTACCAACTAATTGAGAATCGACCTTATTGACTGGCATGTTTTACGTGTTATTTCTATTTAAAACACTTGATCTGATTAGAGCTCATTTATTAAAAACAGTATAAGATTGCTACGTAAAAATGACTTTAATAGTTTAAATGTTTCCTTCACATGCATTTTCAATACAAAACATTTGTTGTTAAGAGCAAAATTCAAAAGCAAGCTTACTAAGCAAATCACATTTCGGATTCTTTTTAAAAGTAGGCTACGAAAAAAAATCATTTCTTTTTTTCGGTGATCCTATCCCCAAAATCGTAAATAATGAATTAAAATAAGTAACAAAATAGAAAAAATAGAAATAAACCTTAATATATTATTTACAATGCGTTGATGATCCTCATCATCCTATAGTCTAATCTAAAGTGTGTTTATATAATAATTGATTAAATATTTTCTAGCATCTTATAGGTTTATTTGCTTCTATTAGATGTATAGCTCATCTACTATTATATGTACGGTATTTAAAATAAAATAACACTACAATAATATAATATATGACCTGCTTTCCAAACGTTTTCTAAACAAATCACCATTATGTTATGTTCATTTTTAATCTCACATAAATTTTAATTGTAGTGAAATAGATCACTAAATATTATTATTATTAGCACCGCGTCTTACTACCCGTTCGGGCTATACGCACTTACGCTAATGTGTAATGGTAGGGTGATTGTGAGATGATATGAAGGACCTACAGTTTAACGTGGAATCCGAACCACGGTGGAGGCCTGGCATTCCCCACATTCACAAGATGTCTTGTCAGAGGTGAAGGAAGGGTTTGGTAATCAGATAAATCTTTGCCGGGAATCACTAAATAAATTACACAATTACAAGAGTTTCTCATAGTACGTAAAATAAGTTAATATTGGTATTCAAGTTTAACATAATGTTTGTTGGACCACTAATTTTGCCCAAATTACATAACATTTCACTATAAAATACTAAATAACATATTTTATTTCTCTATTTTTCAATTGTATTAAACTTCTTAAAACGCATACTTTTGTATTGACTGTACATTAGTCAGGCAACACGAAACCCGGAGATTAGGTAGCTGTATGTCAATAATGTCAATGTCAGTGCCGAGTGCCGACAGAAAGAGCTTATGTTAAGTCTTTAAGTATCGAATTCCATTGCAAGCCGCCAAACTTCCAAGTAATTAGTTCTCCTTTCAAGTTCCAACAGACAACCGAATGTCATGGGATTATTCGATTAAATAGTAAATACCCAGTACTCAGAAATACTCCATAATCCTACTCGATACTCGATTGTACGCGTCTACTCGGACAGCAGATAAATACTAACAGTGAAAAATCACTGGAATAAATCACCGATATTTTAAAATCACAGTCACTGTATTCACTGATATCGTAAAATCACTGTTTTTCCCATCTCTACTCCCTGGTCCATAGGTTGTATCTGCGCAGTAACATTTGGGGTCAAAAACTTTGCGAAGATTTGCCCGTCAGAAGATTTATGCACACTTCTAGCCGAGTGTGAAGGTGCGTTGTCAATTAACAAAACAGCCCTCTTTGGCAAATTTTCTGAGGCACAAAAATCTTTTCAAACCTATTCTTGAAAAATATGCTGGTTCGACCAATTTATTTTTTTTGGTTGAAATAATCAATTGGTACATTTTCTGCTTTTGTCCCCTTAAAAGACCCCGCCCAGTTTCTTAGATTTACCGACTACAAGAAGCCTAGGTTTGTGACTACCCACAGCGCTGCTGCATAGCAAGATTGTAATTCTTTCCTTGCCGCTTGATGTTCACTTTCAAATGCTAAAGTACGAGTGGGAAGACATTTCCAAAAAAGCCCTAATTCATCAGCGTTATAAATTTGTTCATATGACAGCTCTTCAGACAACACAAACTCTTCAAAATCTCGTTGAAAATCATCAGCTGCTTGTTGATTACCACTCAGCTTCTCTCCGTGTGGACCAATCTCTCTAATTCCACGACATTTCTTAAAACGATGTAACCAACCAGACAACACATCAAAATTTTCTTCCACGCCTAACAAATAAAACAATTTTCTTCAGCTGCAATGATAGGACCAGACACAGGGTGCCATCACTTCGCACCACAGTTAACCATTCCGCTAATACCAAGTCAAGTTCATTATAGGTGGATTTTTTCATTGTTTTTGGTTTGTTCATCCCACATCCGACACTGATGATAAGGCCAACAGTTTGTCATTTTACTTTAAAACGTCTCGCACTGTTGTTTTCCCGATCCCGTAATCCAAACACATCTGCTTCCTTGAAGCGCCATTTTCTATTTTAGAAATCATTTTAAGTTTTTGTGCAATCGTTAACATAACCTTCTTTCGTTTATCAGCCATTATTAATTTCAAGAACTAACGAAACACTACACTAGAGCACTGACAAAGAAACATAAAACACGACTGATCACTAAGCACACTTACTAACAACTGACACCCCTGGAGGACCGCTCGGGTCGTCAAGGTCAGTGACTAGAGAATGTGAAAGCCATGACCAAAACAAAAGATCAAGAGCTGGCCCCTTATCCACAAATTCTGAGAAGGCCTATTGTATTTTCCCTGTTGTTGGCTTGGATTGAAATGGTTTTTTTTTTTGAGGTTCGTAATTTTAAAAGGAAATCGTGGCACTCGCGGATAATCGGGGCTTTACTGTATTATTAAACTAAGTGATGCGCTACCTGTTCTTGTGACTCTGTCCTCTCATGTAGGGTGGTTTGGATCTTGCGGATGAACGCTACAGGAACTCGCTCCTCGAAATCATCAGCTGGAGTGTACAGGTTCAAGATCTTGATAATCTGTTGAATGGACCACATATTAAACATAGAGCATCTAGTCTCTAATATCATGACACAAATATATACGTTCTTTGAAAACATGCAATATGGACTTTACTCGCGGATATTTAAAAGCAACCACAATTTAATCTAGTTCTTTAATATTTGGAAAGCTAGCAATTCAAATTTATACCAATTTTGGTTCTTATTTTCTGTATCAATATCCCAATTGAAGATCCTTAAACTTAATTTCTTACAATGGAATGTTTGAAAGTGTCGTTAAAAGGAAAAGTATTTATATTAATTATGTATACAACTTCCCTTGCTGTCCCAAAATTTACTTCCTCTCTATTTAATAATAGAAAAACCATCAAAACTTTAGGTTTGCCGATATAGTTAAGGATATATTATATAAAAGGTTATTTCCCTATCACAAATAAAATTACTTTCAAGAAATAAACCTTCATTATTCAATGAATCTATAACGTGTTTATATCTAAAATAAATCTAAAGACAATGGAAAAAATGCACCGATTAGACATCAAGCTATAGGAAAGGTGGATAGTTTTCATTCCCTGTGTTTGTCCGTCGTATTATTCCTTTTCCTCCCTTGTGTTTTTTGATTCCTCTTTTAGAAAGTTACAATGTGTGTTTCAAACTCCCCTCCCGACGAGTTCCGATAGAATGAAACCCAGGTCGGGGGATTGGGTGATAACGATCGCTTTTCTCCAAGGAGGCCACCAGTACCCTCTTGTCCAATGGCAGCATTTAGCCTATGGTTCTATTTATTCCTCGTACATCCCCTCTATTAATATTGCACATCATGATAATCAAACAGCCTCTAGGTGTGTTTGGACCATAAGCGGCTCCAATATCTCTCTCTCCACCACCATCCCTGTCTCTATCCTGACCTGCACTGGTATCTCACACCAACTATTCCTCTCATTTCTCGTCCTATCCATTCTTGTCACTCTCAGATACTTCATTTAACAGGCTTGAATTTCTCTACTATCCTGTCCTTACATCACAAACACAGACACACTCTTATTGTAAATTGTATTTCTACTCTCTCCCATAAAATAACTGATACAAAGATTATTTTTTTAGCTCCCCCTCTTAATACTATTTATAGAGTTTTACACCTATGTACTATTTATTATTAGCACCGCGTCTCACTACCCGTTCGGGTTATACACACTTACGCTAATGTGTAATGGTAGGGTGATTGTGAGATGAAATGGAGGACCTACAGTTTAACATGGAATCCGAACCACGGTGGAGGCCTGGCATTCTCCACATTCACAAGATGTCTTGTCAGAGGTGAAGGAAGGGTTTGGTAATCAGATAAATCTGTGCCGGGACCGAGGATTGAACCCCGGCCGCCAGCACAGAAGTCTTAACACCTTACCCCTAGACCACCAGGTCACCACCTATGTAATAATTATGCTAATGGCTTAGGGATTAGGTAGGTTGATTTTAGAGGAAGTGTTCATACATTTGTATAGAAAAAGATAGTAGGAAACCATTTTGTAAAAAGCACCTTCAGTATACGACGACCTCCCCGTCATCGGCAGTCTAGTCTATTGCGAGAGTATGAGGTCACCGAAGCGGGTGAAACTAAATATAATTTACTAGACTACAAGCGACACCACAGTGGAAACGTGCGGTTTGTAAACCTAGTGCACACAGCAATGTAACACAATCACACAATCACACTCACCTGGAACATGGACAGCTTGTCACACATGTCACAAACACTCTGAACGTCCTCAGTCTGTTTCCTGGCCTGGAGAAGATGAGCCGCTTGGATGATTGGCTGGAGAGTGTCCAGCACATTTGTGTCCTGAGAACAACATACAACCATCATACACGTTCAACATATCAACGTTTTAACGTGGGAGGAATTAAATACTAAATTACCTCACTACACATGATGTTTTTGTATAAAAAAAACTTTTTTTTGGGCAAAATAAATTAAATATGTTTAGTTTAATATTTTACACTTAGAAATAACAATATTTTTGAAATATGAATAATGTGGCATTTGAAGCGAAACTTTTCCAATAAATAGGAAAAGGGCTGTTCAATTTACACCATCCCTTTAAACGTGTTTTCATGGTTAACCTGGTATCAATGTTTAGGACCACAGAATATTCACGGTTGATGTTTATTAAATGCTTATGATCGAGACAATACCAAAGATTGGTTTGGTAATTTTTTCCTCAATCAGACTAAACAGTATCGTTGCGCCCAATGAGCCAATAATTTATGCGCCAATTTCAAAATAGCATCACTTCTTGTTAGATTTCAATGAGTATAGCTTTGTAGTCGATGGATTTTAAGTTTTTGTCAATTAAAATTGACAGCAGTTGCTAGCTATAAAAACGTGTAAGTTATTGGTAAAATAAAGTACTTTATGATCTAGGCCTATTTAATGTTACACACATACTTCATGTTTTCTTAAGGTTGTTTGGGGATGATATGTTTAGCTTGAGATGTTTAATTATAAGGACAATTCAAAATAAGCCCAAACTAATAATGAAATTAAATAAATCATTTTCCATCAATTTGCAGTACACGTACTAGGATTACATAAATTCAACAACCAGCTGTTGGATCTACTTCACCCCAACTACCATTTTTGTTTATGAAAAACATCTCAAAATCGTGTTCGCACTCCACTTTGGTCAGAACCACATGGTCGTAAACACTCGATACCAAGACGTAACCAAGTCAATCGCGAGAACTCGCCTATTGACAAATATTCAAGAGCTGTTTAAAAATTAATACTATATGCAGATAATTAAACTAAATGTCTCTGCTGACTACTGGAGTAATATTCTATTTATTTTATCAAAGAAAAGTTGTATGCTATAAAATTGCATACATATTTCCCAACACCTCACCTTGCACAGTAAAAACATTACATACAAAAACAAAATAGAACGGAGTTAAATGCATCTATAAAATTCTGTGGGAGGAGATGAAAACTGTTGTCCAGTGACCTGATGGGATCATTCAATGTCTCCTGGAGTCTCCAGTAATTTATAGGCAAGGTTATAAATAAAATAACTAAAATAACTATCATTTTCCGCAAAACTCTAATAAAAATACAAAGTATGATGGGGTGCACCTGACTGATTCCTGATATCTTTAGGTTCCTGCCTTAAATGCTGTTTTTTCAGAAGGACAGGGCAGGGCAGCTAGAAACAGGAGAGAAGTATAAGAGTCCTAATATAATTATTTAATTCAAAATACAGTGAAACCAAACAGATTGCAAAATCAATCAAAGTGTAAATGTCCAGGTCGCAGCTAGGGCTCATCAATCAATATGTGAAGTTCACAATTAGGGTTTCTAACTAACGTATTCCTCATCGATATCAGAAAGAGCATGTTTATGACGAGTTTATCTAGAATAGTTGCAGTTACAACAAACATACACCAGCTGATGCGCTGTTGAACAACAGGAATTGACCATTTGAGACAAATATGGTATCATTCTCCTGAAAATACTAAGTAACATTTATCGTAGATAGCACTAATAGTTGTCACCGGCAGGGTTGTCAGTGTTTTTCATTCTCTCTTCAGGCTGGTGCAGTTTCCCTGAATATCACCTGGCTCATCATGCTCTCTCTCTAACTCGCCCACCTTGTCGGTATCATTACCTGCATCCGGTGGTCTCGAACCCACTGCTCCAAGTGGGAGAGATTGTATCTGATCTGCATTCCCTTGGACCAATGACACAAATCCTTCCTTAGCAGCAAGTTGTTGAGCGAGCTGGCACAGATGAAGTAGAAGATCTGGGGACAGGGAGACGGTCGAAACAGTGGCCAAATAGTTTTATCATAATAGAAATGGAGAGAAATTAATAAATAAACTAGTAAGTGTAAAGTAAATTAAATCCCACTTAGGGAAAGAGGAAACATGTGGGAAGAATCCAAAGCATAACGGTAAAACCTTTCTTTCTATCTTCTATAGTAGAAACAGTCACACATACACAATGAGAAGAGGTAATAAATACACTTTACACAAAGGATAAATTACTCCATAATGAATTAAAAAATAAACTGTTTGAAACATCATGCAAAATATTGTAGGGGTAAAAATAAATTTCTCAACCCTATGGCTGTGAACACAAAAAATATATATATATCGAAATAATACCAATAATAATACTGTAGTTAATATTTTAGGAAGAAAGAAACCATGTTCTATTGAGGCCTGGTGGTGATCCATTGGTGGGCCAGTTCCCACTGTCTGAGTTGAGAACTGTTGCACTGTTTGGGAAATGCTCTTAATATGTTTGTTGGTGGTGTAGCAGGTTTGAAAGTCCTGGTTGTGGGTACCGGCACGGATGGGTACAGGCTTGACCGGATCTTTGTGGTTTGTGTCAAAATGATGATTGTTCATTCGCTGTCCGAGAGACCCTGTACTAAGGCCTATATATTTTGCATCACATGATTTGCTCTGTAGTTGATATATCAAGTTATTTGTTTTGAAGTTGTAATGACCAGGAATATTGTATTCCAATTTAGTAACATGGCTATTGAACAATGTAGCTGGTAGGTGTATTCCAGCTGTATTGCAACAGGGGGTACTGCAGGGGTAAGATCCGTTGTTAGTTTGACTAAATTATTGTGGAGATTGGGCGCCAGTTTGAAAGCGACTCTTGGGGATGAACTAAGGTGGTTTCGGGTCTTGGTGAAACTGGTTAAGAACTTGTAGCCTCTTTTAAGGATAGTGTTTATTCGGTGTAAAGTAGGATGGTATTGTGTTGGGAAAGGCATGTCTTCAAATTCTTTTGGAGGATCTTTGTCGTCTCTGGAGATTTGACTCGATATTAAAGGCTTTCAGTAACATGTGGGGAGTTGTTCACAATATTCAGCTAGATCGGGTTCTGAACATGTGTTAGGGTCGGCTGGCAAGGCTGAATGGTAGACACCTGTTATGTATGAAGGATGGTATTGTTGGTGATGGTGGGTTTTACATGTACAGTTGTGAGAATTTGGGTTTTCCAAGAACAAATTCACATCAAGGAAGGCGAGACTTTGCAATGATTTATTGTGGGCGAGGTTAAAGGGGCTGCAATTGGGGAGATCATCTAGAAAGATACCCGAGGATGCTTCAGAGCGAGGTCAGTTGTCCCATGTAAAGACATGTGTATGAAGGAGTCATGTAAAGACGTGTGTATGAAGGAGTCATGTAAAGATGTGTGTATGAAGGAGTCATGTAAAGACGTGTGTATGAAGGAGTCATGTAAAGATATGTGTATGAAGGAGCCATGTAAAGATATGTGTACAAAGGAGCCATGTAAAGATGTGTGTATGAAGGAGTCATGTAAAGACATGTGTATGAAGGAGTCATGTAAAGATATGTGTATGAAGGAGTCATGTAAAGATATGTGTATGAAGGAGCCATGACTGAACACAAAGCTGCAGCCCTTTAAACTAACAATCATAAAAAAAATGTTGGTGTTATTTTGTTCCTTGGAATCTATGGAAAATAATATATATTGGAATATATAAAAAGTTTTTAATGAACTTTATATATGGAAGTAAGTGAACACTCATTCAATTTGAAAAGTGACACCTGAATACAGGTATTAAAACCGGTACCCTTGGCTTAACGCACCAGTGAGCTCTCCTGAATCCGTCCCATACTCACGGTCATTATTCACTTATAGCTAAAGTCAGAGTCTGTGATGGACATGTGCACGCACGGGACCAATCCCGGATAGCTTAGTAGTAGAGCATCGATCTTGGTTTCGATTCCGGTACCCAGGTGTTATTTTTCAGAGTTTGAGCGTTATAAAACTTATAATCAAAACAATAACAGAGCTATTTTTACAATAAGCTACAAATTAACAACACTTCTTAGAAAAATCATCATTGTTGGGATAATTCCTTCATTAAAAATATTAATAACCAATACACAACAAATGGAAGTTAATTTAATTTAAACTCGGCGTATTATCTACTATTAAGTATTATTTCATAAACAAATGAAATATAAACGGCCGTATTAAATTAAATACAAAGGAGGATAGGGAAAGGCCGACACACTTCGGTTTTCTGGTGAGTGCGTAGGCCCTGCCCTTCTATCCGCCTTTCAATGGGGGCGGGGTAAGATTTGGACAGCCAAACCCTACAGTGTTCCAACTAGAGAGGTTCTCACCTGTCTAAACACCTGGACGATGAGCTCGGGATCCACACCGTGGAAGCTGAGTAAGCGATGGAATCCTTTCAGCTCATGAAGTAACACATCCAGTGCCTTTTGTATGTCGACAGGAGACTCAATCTCCCGTACCACCGAGGTGGAGCGTCCCCTCATACCCATTGGTTTCTGACCTGGCAAGCCTGGGATGGCCTCGTGCTCCAGTATGGCCGGGACAACCATCGGCTGTACGCGCTCCTCCAACGCACGGATAACTCCCTGGTCAAAACAACACACATGTCACTTTGGCCACACAAAGCTATGCATCGTATCAAACGAACATATTGAGAATTATAAGACGACGTGGAGCCCTGTCTCGGGAGACTGGTGACATCACTGTCGGACTGGACGGTTTTCACAATACCTATATACATTATTTACAATTTAATATCTAAATTTCACATTTCATGAACGTGATAGTTTTGGGCTAGAGAGAGTATACCGATATCCTCCCCCTGACTACGCGCCTGTTTTAAACTATAATGGTCCAGAGATGTAGCTCTACAAGGAGATATTCATTATCCACACAATAACTCTTCGAACCCTCACACTATTTTTATAGGACGAAAAAATAAATAAATATACAAACATAATAATTTTATTTTTATTTTCGTGGAGGGAGAGTGGAAAACCATTTAGGAACC
>CABFVX010003162.1:19800-39083 GCA_902151425.1 Timema shepardi
CCCGACCGAGATTCGAACCTCGATCTCCCCGTCCTCAGCAGTCGAGCTCAACACGACAAGCGTGTTAGCCAACTACGCCACCGAGGCGGGTAACATAATAATTAATAATGAATAAAATCAAAAGTATCAAAATAATAGTTTATACTGGTTTTTGAGCCCATGTAAAAAAAGTGTTTATAGTTGACAAAAGGCGATAGGGTTATTATTTGGTTCATTCTTATATTAAACATTGACAAGAGAATAGAAGGGAAAGGAAAGGGACTGATGTATCCCATAAAAATTCAAAATTGTGTCTTTCGTTGTGTTTTTATTTTAACTATGTAATTAACTTTGAGACCTTCAATTTTCTGGTTATCATCTTTTGAATGTTTGTTTGAATACAGCCATTTGGCCTTTGTTTTAGTATACTCAAAGTTTTGATACTATTGAAACTAGACGCAGTGGATGTTGACTGGTACCCCAAGTATAAACAAACATTAATATAACCAATGTAAAGTAATGAAGTGGGTCAACTGACCTGATATATCCACACAGCTATGTCGGAGAGCACTTGTCTGTACTCTGACAGGTCAAAGTTTTTGAGACATTGCTCGTTCTGTTTGGGCGTGTTCTCTGCTTGGAATGTTTTGTCTCCACTGTACTGCTTCAAATTGTGCAAGAGACGGAGGGTGTTTGACAGCCACAGGATGGTTGTCTCCAAGTCTTCGTGACGACGCTTAATTACCTGAAATAGTCAACCTCGCACACATTATTATTATTATTATATTCTGGTTACACGCACTTACACTAATGTGTAATGGTAGGGTGATTGTGAGATGAAATGGAGGACCTACAGTTTAACGTGGTTTGGTGATCAGATAAATCTGTGCCGGGACCGAGGATTGAACCCCGGCCGCCAGCCACACATTATATTAATAATTATATAAGAGACAATTTCAACACATTTATTGGAACACTCATAATTAGAGACATGCAAAAGTCGAGGTTATTTTTAAGGGAAAGTGGTGTTATTTTTCTCAAAAAGAGATTATATGAAAGTGATATTATTTATGTAAATACAAGTCGAATTAGTATTCATTAAAAAAAACTAGGATAAAATTGTCTAAATTTTCCGTTCATATTGTGTATTTAACTATTTATTAACATATTCGGAAAAAAATCAATTATAAATACGCACAAAACATTTCAGGCTTAGTAATATCAAACTCGATATTTCAATAGCATTACCTTTGAGTCTTACAAATAGCAATATCGAGATAATCGATTATAAACTTAGGTTTAGACCAAACAATAACAACACCGAAACATGTCGTCATAGAAGACTAAACTATCAAATAAGGAGAAGGGGATAAAAACTAATAAGAAATAATTTTGCCAAACATGACCACCTGTAGAAAGACCCATATATATATATATTAATGTTCTTGCTTGGACCTAGCGTGAAATCTTTTAAAAGCTCTAAACAAAGAATCAACATCTAGGCATCGTAATGGGTAAAACTAGAAATCATGATTTTTAATGCTAACCTCAGATAAAAAAAAAGCTTAAATACCCTGAAAACACTCATTTTTCTTGAGTGTCCATTTTATACCTATGAAATAAATAAAAACTGATACTATTCATATAAATGGCAGTTGTTACCACGTTGAAAATTATATTGCATGATTTGGTATTTGCCAAATTACAAAGAAATTGTGTTTATTTAGAAAAAGAAAAAAAAAGCTTAAATCCGTGTTACTCGCGTTAAAACGGTAACACTTTCACAAAAAATTTGTTTTATCGCAAATGTGAATTTTGCATGTCCCTACTTATAATGTATTTTAGAATTGGAGTTGGGTTGAATCCAAATCTCCAGTTTACCTTCGAATCTGTAATCTCAAATTCAAATCAGAATCTTGAAAACAATGAAGAAAGTAAGAGGAAATATAAATATTATAGAATACTAGAAAATACAAAAAGTAACTAAATGTTAACATTATTTTTTATAATCCATTCATTATAATATTCAGTTAAGTGTTAATTACTGTTCTGGGGCGTAGTCGAGTTCCTAATATAATTATAACTGGTTCTGAACTAGCAATAAGCAGTAATAGAGTTCCTAATATAATTATAACTGGTTCTGAACTAGCAATAAGCAGTAATAGAGTTCCTAATATAATTATAATTGGTTTTGAACTAGCAATAAGCAGTAATAGAGTTCCTAATATAATTATAATTGGTTTTGAACTAGCAATAAGCAGTAATAGAGTTCCTAAAGAAATTTAGCTTGAAAAATAGAATATTTTTTTCCAAGGATTAGAGGGATTGCTATTTAGAATGATAATTATTATGTTACCGATATTGCAACAGTCTTTCAATAAGATGATTTAAAGGTACAAAAGTTAAAATTTAAAACACAACATATCACAATGGTTTCTGAAGTACATTACACCCCATTTAAATCTTTGAGCACTATTGTTCCCTTTTCTGCTCAATAAAGAACTTGGTCATGATGGTTTGATTTTAAAAGTGAACATAGTGAGCCACAATCATTTGTTGGTTATATTTAAGTACTAAATCAAGCTGCTTGGCGCCCTTATTGAATGAACTGATGTCTGTTTGCGAGATTTAATATATTAACAAATATAAAGATCTACTGGTATTAGAGACACATCTAAAGATCATATTGTTTAAATTGTAAAATGAAACCTGAACACGGGAATCGAGCCAGAGACCTTTGACTTGGTACGCCAATGCTCTAACCACTGAGCTATTCAAGGGCCGTCACATGCCCAGGATAGTTCTTCAGTCACATTTTAAGGCAGAGTCTGGGATGGACGTGTGGAAAACGTCATCTACATATGAGCAATTAATAATTAAGCTCAACAAAGCCTTACCGAGTCAATGGTGGCTGTGTTATCTGATAACCAGTGATCTTAATTGATTGATCATATGTAACTGAAGATTTATGCATGTCCATCCCAGACTCTGCCTTAAAATAAGAGGGAATAATGAACCTTGGCAAGAGACTATTCCTGGCTAGATCTCTGGTAAGAATTGGCATACTAAGCCAAAGGTCTCAAGTTCAATTCCTTTGGCCAGGTGTCATTTTTTAATTTACAGAGTATTTTAGCTGAGAAACAAGATTAGTAACAAAGTTATCCAGGAAAGGGAGGGAGTTGCCAAAGATGTAGTGAATAGACAGCAAACAGTGTAAGAAAGAGATGGGAGAAGCAGATAAAAGAAAGTGTGCAAGGGAAAGGACAAGAATGGAAGTGGCAGGATGGAGGAAGGGGAAGGCATTTCACTAAGGTGATCAGGCCGCAAGATGTTGATGATGCTGATGACTTAACATAATTTTAGCAATGGTTAGTGATTAAATGACACCTCGATCTTCAGTGAGATTGAATTAGGTATCATTCAGATTAAACGGCACCTCTAGTTCACCTACTTGATGTGGGCTAGTTAGAATTGAACGTGATTTCTCGGCCGATCTCAGGGGAGGAAATACTGTAAGTTTATTGTTTGCCATTTTCCTTGTTCAGCTTCCTCACCACCCTGCTACCATCCCCCTAACACCAAACTGTGCAGTAAAGATTGTCCTCACTGGTACACAAGATCATGCCACCGCTACACAGCGTGACTGCAAAATTACAACTGACCATGCATTATTATTATTATTATCTTGTTATAGCAAAAATACGTTAAGTGAGATCGGGTATAGCGAAGGTTACCTGTATTGTAAAAAAGTATTTAGTATAAATTTGTTAAAATAAGCACCCACCTTCTTCACTGCGTTGATAGTGGCAGTCAGCAGAGAGCGGACTTTCTCGTCGTCGTTGATAAAGTCTGTATGCCGGATGCACATGAAGAGGATGTAGGAGGGTAGACCAGGTAGAAGAGTCACAGCGACGCGAGGTTTCAAGTCTACACCACAAACAAATTGTCTGTCAGCTTTCATCGTATTTCAAATAACATTCATTACTCATTAGGTAATATTCTTAGGAAATGTTCTTCTCACCTCTTAAGCTTCGTTTCAGACCTAAGTTCTAGCAAACTCTCCTCAACCCCCAACTTAGCTCCTCAACACTGCCAAGCAACATCCTAACGAAGGATCCACTATGGTAGGAATGAACATCTAAGAGGGGCGAATCAGACCCATTTCTTCACTTCAGCTTCAAGAACTCACCACCAGAGCGCCCAAAGAGACCAAATCTTTCTCTCTATTGTCTCCAGCTGAAGGTCAATATGTTGACCTTCAGATACAACCATTTGTTACAGAGCTATCAACCCCCATCAAAGACACCAACCATTTCGTTGAAAAACTCAAATTCTGTCTCAAAGCAACAAACGTGTTACTATTGTTGTTGTGGCATTGTATACCGTAACAATATCTCTCACGTTCATGTAGGACTACTGGCTGCGGTGGAACATTTCCGGGACAAAGGTCCCATCGACACCAGAACAACCCCAGCATTTATCACGGACCTCACTCAATTTATACTGGAAAACAAAGGAACAAATTTTAACTCATGGATGCAAGTTTTAGACAAACCAAAGAAACAGCGACGAGTACAAGGTTGGTACCTTCGTATGTCAATCTGTCCATTGGCAAACTGGAAACTAAACTTCTTTACCGCAAAATCAATAAACCACTCGGCCGGTTTTGTTTCATTGATGACGTATTCATGGTATGGACAGCCGGCCAAGACAATCTATTTCTAAACAATCTCAACCTACATTTAAAACACACTATAGAAAGATATCTATAACTCGATAGACGCCACCCATTCTGCACCCAAATATATCTCCCATACATTGTGATACACGCTCACAGCATCTACTCTGGTCCAGAAAGTCTTCACAAAGTTTTTACAGAGGAGATATAACAATACATTCCTCATAAATAATCTTCAAGCAGCTAAAACTCCCCTAACATCAAACACTGCACTTGGGATGTGCTAATAGAATTATTTATCTAATTGAGTATCAAAATTTCAAACAAATCGAATAGTAGTTTTTTCTTACATTTTTGATAAAAATAATTTAAATTAGTTAATTTCTATTGAAATTATTGTTTTATATTTAAGTATGCAAAATGTAAAAAATTACTCAAAAACATTGTTATTTGAGCTGGTATTAATAAGAAAAGACCGAATTTAGAACAAAATATCAGGAAATTGAGAGAAACCGTTGATACAGTTTTTAGACAACGGGTTTCACCTAAATCAAGTTTTTTAAATTTTGTGATAAGTTTTTGACAGAAATTTAAATCCTGTTGTTCTCCTCACTGAGCCGGATGGTACTATTGCACATCAGTTGTTCAAGCCACCAGCTGACCCTACAAGCGACACCTTCACTCTGTCTATCAGCGTACTAGGGAATTGAGGAGTGAGATTGTTTACAATTACTTTCCTCACTGAGCCAGAAGGTACTATTGCACATCAGTTGTTCAAGCCACCAGCTGACCCTACAAGCGACACCTTCACTCTGTCTATCAGCATACTAAGGAAATGAGGAGTGAGATTGTTTACAATTACTGTCCTCACTGAGCCAGAAGGTACTATTGCCCATCAGTTGTTCAAGCCACCAGCTGACTCTACAAGCGACACCTTCACTCCGTCCATCACAGGGACTGGCTGTGTATTGAATGTTATTACATACCTCTCCCACTTTCATATTATACAACAATATATTTAATAAAATAACACAACAGTACTGAATGATAAAATTAGTTACTGACCCCTTATATGTTCTCTAGACTTGACACACCCCTTAAAGGTTCTTTAGGCTTTAAACACCTTTAATACTCTAAGCTCAAACACTCCACCCCTCCCTCCCCTTTAAATGTATTAAAGGTTTGAAACCTTCTTAATGGTCTTTGGGTATGACATGTTCTCTAGACACCAATCTTGACACCCCTTGTAGTCTCTGCTATGTCTGGTTGACCTCCCTGTCCTAACAACTGACTGACAAGCACTCCCTTTGGTATTATCTATTCCTGTCCTTCTCTAAATGTTTCACTTTTAGAAATAACATGAGTCACTCACGTGGCTCACGACTGTTTGTCTCTCTGCCAGCTATCATAAAGAACCCTCCTCGTTCTTCCAACCCTTAGGCAGGCCGCAAGCTCTTGCTTTCTGCTACCTCCCCCCTTAATAAACTCCGTGTCAACAGATTATCTAGCAACCCTACCTACCCCTTGCTTACTGAACATGACTTTAAAGAGATTTATGATTTAACCATTCAATATTACTATTTGGAGTTGCTAATTCTGAGTTTCAATTCAAATAGCCAGCTGTTAATTATTCAAAATTATTCAAAATTTCAAATATTCGCACACCCCTACACTACACCCTGCCTGTATAAGTACGAGCCAGATGAAAAAAAAAAAAAGCTCAACAAAATATTATTGGTGTCAGGTATAACATACTGGATGCGTATAACCCGAACGGGTAGTAAGACGCGGTGCTAATAATAATAACATACTGGAAGCATCCAACCGGACCTAAAATATCCTGGAAAACAACAACAAACAGTGAAAACAGCCCCTGACCCTGTTTGCGTTCCGACTATCCTTAAAAATCTTCTGTTACATCTTAAACTCA
Organism: Timema shepardi; assembly: GCA_902151425.1. Classification (NCBI taxonomy): domain Eukaryota; kingdom Metazoa; phylum Arthropoda; class Insecta; order Phasmatodea; family Timematidae; genus Timema; species Timema shepardi. Next base: position 26,388 of record CABFVX010003162.1, read on the forward strand.
AAGGTGAGAATGATAGAACTTCCGTTGGATCTCAAGCAGAATTCCAACAAAGTACTTCACAATACACTGGATTCGCCACTGAAACTCTCTGTAAGCGCACAGAACAATAGATGAACCTACAGAGCTTCAAATCCTCCAATCAGTTTGTCTAGTAGTTTATATTATTATTGTGACATATAATGGTTAAACATGATTAGTAAGTGTGCTGCTATGTTTACTTTAGGTGGAGGATTAAAGTACAGATTATGGCTTTCAATATGTAACATTAAATGTTCTTTATTTTTCTTCTTCTTATATTCCAGTGTTCTTTTAAAGCTACATGAATCCGAGCTAAACTAATAATTTATTCTGATTTAGTCGGTGACCTGGCGGTCCAGGGGTAAGGTGTCAGACTTCTGTGCTGGCGGCCGGGGTTCAATCCTCGGTCCCGGCACAGATTTAAGGATTCCAAGTTAAACTGTAGGTCCTCCATTTCATCTCACAATCACCCTACCATTACACATTAGCGTAAGTGTGTATAACCCGAACGCCGAACGGGTAGTAAGACGCGGTGATAATAATAATAATAATTTATACTGATTTATGTTCTTCTACAATGCATTTCAAAACACGTATTACAAAAATATCTGAAAATTTCAGTTACTTTAAAATTTCCCTGTTTTTCAGCTGTGTCACAACCCTGATACAATACTATAAACATATTTCAGTTGAGCTAAGTCTAATAAAACTGACCGTGAATGAGATGCCTGACGATGATCTGCTCATCCTCCTTGCGGTACTCGAACATGCCTTGGTACTCCCTCTCTTTCTTCTTGACCATGGGCAGGTTGTGGCGTTGGTCTTGCCCCGCCGGCGAGGGAACAGCGTCCACAGCCCCTTCTACTTCCATCACTGGCAACAATGGTTTCACAACAATAACAAGTCTCCAATCTATACCAACTCGAAACAAAAACTAATTACATACTCAGGAATGGATTGATATATACGTTTTTAAATCAAAGTCTCAAATTTGAATAACTTTTACAAGTTTTAAACTTAAAACATGCCAAGTGTATGAAATTAAATGTTCCCAAACTAACAGCAATTTGTGATTTTTTGTGAAATTCTGATATTGTTCAAATTATTTATTAATCACCTGTAGTGCATTACCTCTATTTCAAATCAAATACTAATTTTTGCCTACTAGCTTGAATCAATACTAGATAGATATATTGCTTTTGAAACGATTTTAATTGAAATTTTATGATAAAAAAGGTTCTAAATGAGATTGAATCAAAGATTTTAGAGTAAAAAGTTTCAAAGAGAATCCGAAAGGAGTTTTTGAATTGAGCCCAATTAAAGAATTATGGTAACAGACCTTGTCAAAAATTAATATTATACAATTCACAAGTTTCTACGATTCAGTAAAAATTTGTAAGTTAATCCATTAAAATAAAATAAAATACAATAAGGCTAAATGTCTTCTGAAATAATATGATGAAATAAGTGATTGAAAGGACCTGAAACATTAGGGAAAATGTAGGGAATTTCCGGAAGTCGAGCAGGAATGGAGTTTTCCCCGCAAGTTTCAGGAGGCAAACAACGCTGTAACCACAGGTACTGCTGGCTCCTCACTGTTTGGTGTTGATTTCTTTCGTAGAGTCGTTGTGTGCCATAAGAAGCTTGTTGACGAGAGGTAGAGGGGGGAGGGGGGGGGGTTAACTCTTGTAGAGAGAAACAAGCAGGGAAACACACAACTCAATGTGCTCAGTCTATCAACAGACTTTTGTTAAGTTCGAGAGAGCTTGAAAGATTTAGATAGGGACAAAGATATATTATACTTTATCATAATTTAATTGATAAAGTTCTACTAGTCTTACCTCCTGCATCCTTGAGCTTCTTGGCTAGTTGTTTCATCTGTTTCCTGTGTTTCCTGCACAGTTCAGACAGGGTGTCAAACTTCTCTTGAAGGTCCTACAAACAAAAGAACCATTTCAATCTACAATCAATAGTGTTATCATAGTGTATAGATTGAAGCACAGCTAAAAAAAATTGTGATACAAGAAAAATTTGAGACACAATGACACAATATAATTCTCAATCTGAAGATAATAATTAGAGACAAGATCAAAGACACCTTTTAATCACAATAGTATACCTGATCAAATAAATAAACAAGTTAGGCCTAAATAATTAGATTACTTAGTTTATGTCATGTTGTCAAACTGAATACGTCAATTCCTACTAGTATTGCAAGAATTGATAGCTAATCTCAAGATAACGATTTAAATACATTGATTCCTGGCTTCGAAATCCAAACTGCAAGATTAAAAATTGAATACATTTTCATTTTGTCTCTTACTCGTTTATATGCAGTTTCATTTAGGGTGCTGAAAAAATGAAAATATGACATTTGTGATGAAGAATCTTGCACAGATCAGGCAGGACTGGTCTTTTTGTTTTTACTACCGACCTATTTTATATTTTTACAAATATATTACAATACATATAAATAGCATATGTTTATTGAATCTCTCTAACGAAAACCTGTATTCACTCTGAGGTAAATTGTGATACCTTGGTAAGAAGGTACAAGAAAGATTGGTATATTGATATTAATATGTTTCTAAATATCTTCCCTGTCTGTACCTTCTTCCCAATATAACACAAAATATCTTAAGTGAGAAATTGGGTGCCTGGAACAAATATATATTTAAAATGTTGAGGAATACAGATTAAGAATCACTAACTCTAGGTTAAATCTATTCTGAGCATAATAATTTAAAACCTTCAAATAATGTCTTCTACTATCACATTTTGTTACACTTATGTCGGCGAGTCCAGAGCGCGTCAACATACCAAGTTCTCCGAGGTGAGTCTGGTGATCTCGTGCTGCATGAACGCCTCCTGTTGGGACTGCGGACTCTTGGTCAGGTTGACCGACAGAATCTTCTGCTGCCTGTCGTTATCCTCCTTCAAGCGCTCGATCTCCTGCTGGAGATCTTCCCTCTCAGACTTCCATCTGACCTTCTCTGCCTGCAACTCGTCCTCCAGTTGCCTGGAACGACCCAATACCCTCACAAATTGCTCCATGAAAGTTCCATCACTAAGAAAAATAGCTATTTTTAGAACACAAGTGATAATCTTTTTGATTGAATACAGCATTTTATATAGGTTACTTTTGCTATAATTGAAAGGTTTAACCGGGTATTTTGCGCTGTTGATCTTTTGACCTTTTTTTAGCTATTCACAACAACAATGACTTAAGAATAATGGATGAGAGTTAATTTTATATAATATGTGTAGCAAACGAATGAAAATACCTTAATGGAATAATATTTTTGTAAGGGCCTTTTAATCCTCAAATCTTTAAAAAACTTTTTTAAACAAAATTTGTTTTTTAGTTATAATATACTTATTGGTGGCTCAGAACCAATTATAGTTATTGTATGAACTCAACAATCAAGCGCCAGACTAGTGATTTAAATAAATTTAAATGTTATCAATAATGAATGGATTATAAGAAATGATGTTAACATGTAGTTACTTTTTGTATTTTATATTATTCTATTATATTTATATTTCCTCTTACGTTCCATCATATTTTTCAAGATTTGGATATTATGTAAAATAGTGGATTCAAGTCCACTCCAGTAATATTCAAAACATTAATTATACTTATTTACTCTACAGTATTAAAAAAAAAGATAATTGCTGCACTTACAAAAGTACTCCATCTATCCCTGTCTTGAGCTAGTTGTATCCAGTCCACCTCATTACACCCTATCCCTATCTTGAGCTAGTTCTATCCAGTCCTCATTACACCCTATCCCAATCTTGAGCTAGTTCTATCCAGTCCACCTCATTACACCCTATCCCAATCTTGAGCTAGTTCTATCCAGTCCACCTCATTACACCCTATCTCTATCTTGAGCTAGTTCTATCCAGTCCACCTCATTACACCCTATCCCTATCTTGAGCTAGTTCTATCCAGTCCACCTCATTACACCCTATCCCTATCTTGAGCTAGTTCTATCCAGTCCACCTCATTACACCCTATCCCTATCTTGAGCTAGTTCTATCCAGTCCACCTCATTACACCCTATCCCTATCTTGAGCTAGTTCTATCCAGTCCACCTCATTACACCCTATCCCTATCTTGAGCTAGTTCTATCCAGTCCACCTCATTACACCCTATCCCTATCTTGAGCTAGTTCTATCCAGTCCACCTCATTACACCCTATCCCTATCTTGAGCTAGTTCTATCCAGTCCACCTCATTACACCCTATCCCTATCTTGAGCTAGTTCTATCCAGTCCACCTCATTACACCCTATCCCTATCTTGAGCTAGTTCTATCCAGTCCACCTCATTACACCCTATCCCTATCTTGAGCTAGTTCTATCCAGTCCACCTCATTACACCCTATCCCTATCTTGAGCTAGTTCTATCCAGTCCACCTCATTACACCCTATCCCTATCTTGAGCTAGTTCTATCCAGTCCACCTCATTACACCCTATCCCTATCTTGAGCTAGTTATATCCAGTCCACCTCATTACACCCTATCCCTATCTTGAGCTAGTTCTATCCAGTCAACCTCATTACACCCTATATCTTTCAGACACATTTTAATGTTATCCTCTCATCTGCATCAGGGTCTTCCCATTGGGTCTGCCAGTAAGTACCCTGAACAAGGTTCTATATTCTCTCATCTGCGTCAGGGTCTTCCCATTGGGTCTGCCAGTAAGTACCCTGAACAAGATTCTAGATCTTCTCATCTGCTTCAGGGTCTTCCCATGGGTCTGCCAGTAAGTACCCTGAACAAGGTTCTATATTCTCTCATCTGTGTCAGGGTCTTCCCATTGGGTCTGCCAGTAAGTACCCTGAACAAGGTTCTAGATCTTCTCATCTGCTTCAGGGTCTTCCCATTGGGTCTGCCAGTAAGTACACTGAACAAGGTTCTAGATCCTCTCATCTGTGTCAGGGTCTTCCCATTGGGTCTGCAAGGGAAGTACCCTGAACAAGGTTCCAGATTCTCTCACTTGTGCTGCATGTCCTGCCCACCATACTCTACTAAACTTGATTATTCTAACAATGTCTTGTAATGAGTACAAGGTGCGTCACTCATCATCATATAACCTCTTCCACTCCCTGGTATCCTCATTCCTTTTTGGACCAAATATCTTCCGAAACGCCTTGTTTTTGAATAACCTTAATTTATTTTCATCATGTAATAAGAGACCACATACATTAATTATACATACAAGTTTAATTTACGATTTACACATAAAATGACTTGCAAAATATACTAAAATGATCAAGCTTTCCATTTTCATTATGCCCCACATCATCTAAGATTAATTGTATTTAAGTTTTTTTAACCCATCATACAAATATTTTATTGGCGTACAGTTAAATAAACCAAGTTCACAAACCTGTTAATCTTCTTCTGAGCTTCAAAGGCGAGAACCAACTCCCCGTCTTCATTGATGATGTCGACATGTGTGCTATAGTTATTACTGGCCACACTCTTGAGTCCTTTGGTCTGATTGGCCAGCACCGAGTGCAGCTGGATGCACTCATCCCGGCGACGGTTCAGCTCCTCTTGCGAGGCCTCGAGCTGTCCTGAGAAACATTTTAAAATAAATGTATACATAATCAGCAGGATCCGTATTGATAAACTGAATACTTTGTTGGTCTGTCTGTCATGAGCATTGCACAATATCTAGAGGGCTGACAGTTTATATATTTCAGTAGATTTTTTAAAATATATTAAACACTGGGTCGGTGTGCAAACGATAGGAGAGATTAATGAAAGTGATTTAGGAAGGAAGAATGGTGGAAGGAAAGAGGCAGATTGAGGCATTTTACTAAAGTTACCCGGCCACAGTCTGGAACAATTGATAATGAACGACTTGTTTACCGGAGCTTCCAGACCTAGCTATTCCACCTAAATTCAAACAAGGGTCACACTCATCTCCCTGTGACTGTACTTTCTGTAAAAATACCAAAATACCAATTCTCTATAAATATTAATAAAGTACTTAAGGATATTCAAGATTCAAGGATTAGAGAATAAATCTTTTTTTTTTTCCAATTTGTCAAGTGAAATTTGTTTTAGAACTCTAATCAGGGTATCTACCTGACTATAGTTTTGAAATTCCAGTATATTTACAGTATTTCCAGTATGTTTTTTTAAAATCCAGTATATATGAAAGGTACTCGGAGACAAACGATCCCTATTTCAAAACCGTAAAATGATAGAAAGTTAGGGTAGACCTAGGTCTGTCATAGTTAAACATTTTTACATCAAGAATCAAGTGTATTGACGAATGTGTTCTAGTATATAATAGGGATGGGACCCTAGAACCGACAAGGAATTTTCATGGATTCAAGACTCAAAACATAGTCATTTTTTTAAATAGGTACTAAGTTTGAGATATTTTTAAAGGTATTAAAATAGTTAAATAGTTTCTTGTGGTTAAAACCAAAATAATGATAACATTTATTAAGCGTACCTTAACCAATACAATAAATGATCGAGAGTTGTTACCATTCCCATGTCAACATTTTTGTGAGAGAAAGTATTCCATATCGGCAGGTTGACTTGTATTTAGAAGGCTGGGTTTGAAGAGGGTCCAAATGTTACCACTCTTCGCAAACTTTCATAAGTCTGAGCCCTACAATTTTTACACTACTATTTTTTAAATCAGCACACAAAAATATTTGAAATATTCAATTACCTTTTAAATTTAGCAATATTTTCCAACAAACTGGCACAATCATTTTTAACGATTTGGATCTCACAATAATAAGATATACCATTGTTTAAGATAACAGCTCAGTTTTATATTAATCTATATTAAAGGTATAATTGAAATACATTCAAAACAATAACCACGACAGAGCTATTGAGAGCCAACCATCAAGTAAAAACAATAACCACAAAAGAGCTATTGAGAGCCAACCATCAAAGTAAAAACAATAACCACGACAGAGCTATTGAGAGCCAACCATCAAGTAAAAACAATAACCACGACAGAGCTATTGAGAGTCAACCATCAAGTAAAAACAATAACCACGACAGAGCTATTGAGAGCCAACCATCAAGTAAAAACAATAACCACGACAAAGCTATTGAGAGCCAACCATCAAGTAAAAACAATAACCACAACAAAGCTATTGAGAGCCAACCATCAAGTAAAAACAGATTGCTTGCCATTAAGTCTACACACACTATCTGACACTAATGTCAGTGGCAGTGAGGGCTAGTTATTAAAGCTGTAACTAAAGAAAATTTTACTCTTGTATCACTCAGATAAGTGGGATAGTTTTTCTTCTTGTGTTTGACAATAACAGTTTCCTTTTTCCGTTACACTCTTCCTTACTTGCCCCACGGTACCAGGAACTTAACATCAAAGTATGCCAGCTCTATCCAGTCCCACCTATTTATGGTCCATTCTAATGTTATTGTTCCATCCGCGTCTAGATCTTCTCACTTGTCTCTCATCATTGAATTGCCCAGTCCATACTTAGAACACAGTTCTAGATTCTCCCATGATCTATGACCCTTTATTATTCAAACACTGTCTTGTGATGAGTACAGGGTATGTAGCTCATCATTAGGTGACCTCCTCCCACTCCCCAGTAGCCTTATCCCTTTTTTTGTACCAAATATATTCCTAAGAACCTTGTTTTGAAACACCCTAAATTTATTTTCCTCGTGTGAGGCAAGAGACCACATAGAACAACCCGTAAAACTGAAAAACAAATACACCCTTGAATCATCAATATTGAGAAAACAAAAATATTAGGAATACTTCAAAATTAACACCATAAACATCCACGTGACATATATAATAAACTTTAATATAATTTGTCATCAACTTACTTAACAGTTCTTTACCGCTCGGTTCTTCCTGTGCGACAGTTTTCCTAAGAGCCGCCAGGTTGTCTCGCAACTTCTCATTCTCCATCTCCAGTTCCTGCAACTGTACAGACGGGCAGCATTGCCAACATTACAAAGCCACATATCTCCGACAAACACAGATACACTAATGTTATCTAAAACTGGTGATGCATTATCTTTAAATCTTGTTCAAGATTTGTGATAAGACCCAATCTAAAATCAACATTAAATTATAAGCACGTAAAGAAAGTTGCCAAGTTACTTTTTATAAAACAAACATTTTTATAATTCCAATATCCGGTTTGCAAACATGAGAAAATTATAAATTAGCTTTTCAGAAAAATGAATGACACGTTGGTCCATTTCAACTTTATTTTTATGCTATCCGAGTTCTTATGAAACAATAGTCCCTACATCACAATTATATTTTAAGGATGAAAGTACTTTGATTAGAGGTAAGAAGTTTGGATCCTTAAATCCTCCAAATTTTGAAATGGAATAATGATACAATCTATTTTATTGAATAGGAATTATTGATTAACTGTAATAATTGTACCAACAATTGATTGAATATCAATAACTTTTATGAGATTTGTTTTATAATTTATTTCTTCTTTATTAACTTTGTTGACACCTTAGCTCAGTCAATAGCGTGTCTGTCTCCTAAGCTGAGGGTCCCGGGTTCGATTCCCGACATGCCCAAACAATTTATGATTGGTGAATGTCTCTCCTAAGCTGAGGGTCCCGGGTTCGATTCCCGGCATGGCCAAACAATTTATCATTGGTGAATGTGAGTTTACCCTTTCACATTGATAAATTAACGGCCGGGGGTTGGATGTTGTGCCTGTACTAGTCTTAAGTTAGATTATAAGGCATATGAAGCTACGACAGGCCTAGCCAACCGGCGGTGGGAAATATATGGCTTGAATAATAAACTGAGCCAGGGCACAGGCAGGAAACAGTGATGGAGGTAAACATAAGTAACTGTGTATGATGAGTATGTATACACAGTTTATAATACTAGTGGTTGTATAAACAGTAGAGCTGTCACCCTCAGTTCAAAATAAGGTCATGTTTTTACTACAGTCTTAATTTTTCTTCTTGGATTTTAAGTTGATATTTTCCCTTGGTGATAAAGTAAGAGAGAAAACAAATTAATACTCTATTCAATAGCGGATTATATTTACCACTGGTCATGTGGTTTAAGACGTCAGTCTTGCAATATGTATGTAATAAATTAAGAAAAAGTATGCCCTAGGTGGTCAATCAATTGCATCGAATGTTCAATTCAAATCAATTGAGACGAGCTATCGAATAAGAAAACATTTGAGCGGCCGCCATGATTAAATTAATAACGCGATTAAAAAACTATGTACATTCATTCTTCAGTCTTGTTTTAAAGTTTTTTTAAGTGAGATTGGTTAAGGCATAGAACATACAGAGTTTGAGTGGCCGCCATCTTTAAACGGATAACTAGATCGAAAAAACATGTTAAGATACTTTGAGAATACATTTAGGTTATTTATCCTCAAGAACTATCATTTCTTAGTATTTGACTACAATTAAGTTAAAATTAAACATACCATTCTTTATAGTAAAAATGAAGAGAGAGACGCACGCACGCATGCGCGCACACACACACACATATATATATATCTATGTATTACCACCCGTTCAGGTTATACACTATGTACTAATTAAGCTAGTGGTTTTAGGGATTAGGAAGGTTATATTTAAAGGAGGTGTACCCACATTTGCATGGAGAGAGTGTGTAAAACCTATTGGAAAAACCAACCTCAGTACACTTGACAGAGATTCGAACCCCTATCTCTCAATAATCATCATTCTAGTTTAATCTGAGAGTGGGGTCTTAAACCGTGCGGCCATAAAAGTGGGTTCGATTCAATAAAAGAATATAATTTATTTTCAAAAACACAATTTTTCGTCATGGAATTAAAAGGAAGAAAAATAAATGAAAATTGATTTACAAATGGTTATAAAGTTTCAGTAGATGTAGGTCTATCACTTAAGAAATTTTAGTTATTTAAAAAGGTTTTATATAAGAGTTGAAGAATGAAATAGTGTTGTCCCTGTTGTCCACCGTGCCTTCATAAAATATAATTATTAGACGACCTTTCGTCATTTTTATGTCATCACGAGTCCTTAGTGAGAAGTGGAAAGGCTCAACTCATACAAATCAACTTTAACATTTTTATTTAATTGATGTTAAACACAAAGGAAAAAAAGAATAGGTCACATATGTTGTTTGGCCTTTGTTCAAAAATACAGCCAAAGTGGCCAATATTCAAATTAAAACAGAACCTCACTTCACTATGTCGGTTAATTGTTTTATTTTAGTATCGATGTTTGTACTATCAATAGCCCAACATAATTAATAATAGGGCCATCTAAGAAATTAGACCCCAGACTATTAATTCACTAATTAACTGAACCAAGTATTAAATGAGTAAAAATATTAATTATTTATTGATATAGCAGCCTAAGAATTAATATATTAAGGTAAAGCTCTTATTTGTACCATGTTTTTTAGGATTAGGATTCAAGATTCGTAAGTAGAATGAAGATTCAAATTTGTAAACTAGTAAATTCAACATGGCTATAATTTTAATGTATATTTCATTAAAGCTCTATCTTATTCCAAAAAGAAAGTACATTAAAACAGAGTATAACAAAATCTATTTGAAAGAAAGAAGAAAATTCTGCAAAAGATGTAACACAAATAATCTGAATGCAAATCTGAAGTGAATCAAATCAACAGAACATCACAAATGTGTTAGGTCTATTTATATTAGTTGTCTTTTTGTGTAAATAAAGGGAGAACTATATTTTGAACCTGATTATTGCAAATAATAAAAGCAATACCAATAACAGAACAACTACACAATTTCAATTTCCAAATTCTTTGACTTTTTCTTGCTTTACAAAACTATATTTGAATTTTTCCCTTATCTCCAAACAGAATTAAAGGGAATTTCCTAACGTCAATTAGATTTTTTTTTTAGTTTTTATTTACCTAAATATTTTGGTTAATTTAACAGCAAAATGAATCAAAAGTGACCAGGGGTAAAGAATTTCTTTTTGAGAAAATATTTTTTTTACAAAAAATCTTAGTTTGTAATGTTATTTATTCATAAGAAACAAAAAATCATCACCCATTAAACTATTTTGATTGGTTGGTTAAATGATCAATTAATTAATTAAAATGTCTATCAGAATACAGGACAACTTTGCATAGAAATAACAACTCTTTAAATGTATTACTCCATCCAAAATTGTATTTCGATAGACTTTGAAGGTTAGGTTAATTGGTTAATTAATTTATTTGGAAAGTTAGGTTAAGTTTGATTTAAAAAAATTATTAACACACCAAATATTATTTTTATATATATTTGTTACACCGCGTCTGATTACCTGTTCAAGTTGGACACCTGTGTACTAATTACACTAATGATCAGGGATTAGGAAGGTTAAATTGAGGGAGAATGCACCCGGATTTAAGAGGATGGGGAGTGGAAAACCATTTAGAAAAAAAAACACCCGCAGTGCTCCCGAATGGCATCGAACCCTGGTCTCCCCACTTTGTCAGTCTAGTCTAACACAAAAGTAGTGCGTTAGACCACGCGGCCACCGAGGTGAGTTTTTATCTAATTATTATGATTAAATGTAATAGAGAGTTTTTTAAATTGGCAATTCTGTACCTAAAGGGCCTATCAACTTTTTCATTTGACATAGTTACTTAACTAAGTTTTTGTAAGAGCTTTAGGCTAATTGAGAATTTGCGTAGTGTTAATTCACAAAAAGATCCACAATCTGTGATGAAGGAAATAAGAGGTAAGATAAAAATAATCTTATGTATTTATAATAAAACAAATAGTCGGCCTCAAACTAACCATACAAAAATAATAAGAAATTAAGGGCTAATCAATCAAGCTTAGCCCGAACTTCAAAATGTGGCCTATAAAAATTCAATTAAAATATGATTTTGGATGGATTAAAACATTTTGAGAATAGTTATTTTCGTGCATAGTTGTCATGTGGGTATTCTGATAAATATATTATAATTAATAATTTAACGAATAAATTAAAATATTTTAATGGGTGACATGTGTTTATGTCTTATGAAATAAATAGCATTACAAGGAAAGTTTCTCTTTGTAAAAAAAAAATCTCTAAAGGAACTATAAATGTTCTTTACATATGACCACGTATAGAAAAGAGAAATGAATAAATACTGCAATGTGTGTTTAAGAACATTTTGATTTTGCAAGAAAATAAAAAAAAGTACAACATTAGAACCCATTCAAATTAGATACTAAATATTTAGCTAGTGTATATATAGCCAATTTAAGAGCAAGTTTTAAAAGCAGCCTAGATAGAACAATGACCCAACCTTTACAGTATACTTGGGCTGGCACTGTTCATTTAAATAATAAACTAGACAAGGAAGGTTTAGTCATTCATACAAGTGTAATATATTATATAAAAAGTGCATAAAGTAAAATATATAATTAAATAAATGAAAGAAATATTGTAGAAAAATAAATAAAGCGCAGATTAAAGTAAAAACACTAACATACATTTACAAACACATTGATATTTCTATACTTTTATAGCATCCAGACCGGTGACCTGGCGGTCTAGGGGTAAGGTGTCAGACTTCTATGCTGGCGGCCGGGGTTCAATCCTCGGTCCCGGCACAGATTTATCTGATTACCAAACCCTTCCTTCACCTCTGACAAGACATCTTGTGAATGTGAGGAATGCCAGGCCTCCACCGTGGTTCGGAT
>CABFVX010003162.1:42838-63508 GCA_902151425.1 Timema shepardi
CTGCTGCTCTTATTTCCACTGTCAGCACCCTGTATAACCATTGTACAGCTACTTCATCTGCTGCTCTTATTTCCACTGTCAGCACCCTGTATAACCATTGTACAGCTACTTCATCTGCTGCTCTTATTTCCACTGTCAGCACCCTGTATAACCGTTGTACAGCTACTTCACCTGCTGCTCTTATTTCCACTGTCAGTTCGTTCACACCCGGTGTTTTTCCTTGTTTCATACTCTTATGTGTCCTGCACCTCTTTCCTCCTCCTCTGTTATGATATTATCCCTTTCCTCTTCAGAGTTAAACATCATGTAATAATCTCTCATCCTTTAGTTCCCTCTCCTGCCTTAAACATCCTTTTTTCATTCATCATTCTAACTTCTTGGTTTTTTCTCTCCTGTTTCTTACTTGTTCTTACACCACCTTCTTACATTCATCCACATCGCGTTCCATCTTTCTGTCCATTTCGCATTCAATTCTTTCTGGCTACCTGTACAACTAGCTTTGCTTATTTCTCTCTCTCTGTTTCCGCATTCCTATTCTTACAACTCTTTCTGAATGCTTTAATCTTCTTCTCCCCTGCTTCCTTCACACTGTTATTCCACCTTCACTTTCTCTTATTACTTGTCCTTCCACCAGATCGTTCTTAAACCTTTCCCATTCTGTCTCATCCTTGGTATTAAGCTTCTTGTCCTTTTCTTCATTTTCTAGCCTCCACAGCCTTGTTCTTCTTTCTTGTCTCCCTGTCTTTCTCCTACATTCCCATCCCTCTATGTCCGCCACTAGCCAAGGACACACTTAGTGTTCATGGTCTGCCTTTTCGTTTCTTCATCCATGAGAAAGTACAAAAATACAATAATAGTAAGACTTCAAACCGAGATGTACTAATAATTATTAATGTAATAAAGTAAATCAAAACAGTGTAAAGTGCATTTACAATTTAAAAAAAAATGGTTCAAAAAGATTAAAGTATTATATTAAGATCGATGAGTATTGAGATATTTAAAGAATTAAAATGTTGATTTGTTTTATAAAAAACAATTGAATGAATGATGAAAATGAATAAGTAATTTTTTTAACCAAATAAAATTTTTAATATACATCAGAATTGACTAGCAAAGAAAATTTTAAAAACTGAAAATGTTGAATTTTAAATAAAAATTATAAAATATACATAGACGTTGAAAAAGTATTTTAGATTTTTTTTTTAATCAAACAAGATGTTAGAAATTAGGATTAGAAATAAGTACTACCTTATTGGGACCCTTTAAGCAAATCAAAGTGTAGCTTTAAGGTGCAGCCGAAGGGAGCGCGAGTAATTTTACAGTTTTTGTACATTACATTTTTTTGGCCAAAATGAATCAAATGTTTCTCCAGAAGCAACAGAGAGTTTAGTTTTCTGCACATACTGATATCAATAGATTTTGAATGTATGTCAAGAGAATCCTGGAATTTTGTCAAAACTTTTTAAATAAAGAGAAAATGTTTTGACAAAATTCCAGGACACCCTTGGGCATATATTCAAGATCTGTTGATATTAAAATGTGCAGAAAACTTTAACTATATTTTGCTAATGGAGACATATCTGATTTATTTTGGCCAAAATTTCCAATTTTTAAGGCATGTCACAAACAGTAACATGGCACATTTGAATGTTCCATATAAAGTAAAATGTCATACATTATAAATGATAAATATTGATAATATGTCATAATAGCACCGAATTTTTAAGTAAAAGTCAAATAATAGAATAAAAATAATAGCTAATCAAGCATTATGAACTTCATTTGATCAACTTTATTACATTAAAAATTAGTTCTATATTAGTTTCAAATCTTATTATTTTTGTATTGTTGCAGTCCATCACCAACCTTTGCTTCCCATCCCAGCTGTATCTAGTGATCTTATGGCGTTATTTTTCCTTCTTTTAGCAGCTGTTTGCCACTTTCATTTTATTTCTTGCAATCTCCAACAGTCCTCCACCCTAGTCATTTCTCTCTCTCCCTAACACCAACTCAAACCCTACTCTCTTTTTTTGCTACTTTTTGCATTCAAATCCCCTATTACTATCTGACACTCATTCACCATACATCGTTCTGGATCTTCCTCAGACTTGTCCTTTGGCCGGGCACCTCACTTGTGGAGCATGCACCGCTTTCCTCTGTCATTTATTGTCATCTTCATTATTCCATCATTCCTCCTCGCTTCATAATATCCCATCCAACGCAGATATAAGCCATTCCCTCTCTACTTGGGCTTTCTCAAGCCGAGGATATTCTCTTCTGTCCTCCATCGTTAGGGCTCTGCGAGTACTCGTATGTCGAGATTCTAGTTGGTCTTTCTCAAGCCGAGGATATTCTCTTCTGTCCTCCATCGTTAGGGCTCTGCGAGTACTCGTATGTCGAGATTCTACTTGGTCTTTCTCAAGCCGAGGATATCCTCTTCTGTCCTCCATCGTTAGGGCTCTGCGAGTACTCGTATGTCGAGATTATAGTTGGTCTTTCTCAAGCCGAGGATATCCTCTTCTGTCCTCCATCGTTAGGGCTCTGCGAGTACTCGTATGTCAAGATTCTAGTTGGTCTTTCTCAAGCCGAGGATATTCTCTTCTGTCCTCCATCGTTAGGGCTCTGCGAGTACTCGTATGTCGAGATTACTACTTGATGTACTTAATAATCAATTTTTAAAATGCAATAGTAAGCATAGTCTATTTAATTGAGATAATATCAGCATTTACACTAATAAATCATTCGATTACTTAAATTGTTAAAAATTAATTTCAATTTTAACATTAATAACTTAAGAGAGCTTTAAAACCACTTTTGACCGGAAATTTATTCAATATTATCGTCCATTTTGAATTATACTTGATTGAAATTGTTCACTTGAATTGCCATGGCAATGCAATGAAAATAAAAATAGCTGAAGTTTACTAAATAAGTGAATGATTATTCTTACTATTTTCACCTGGTCCCTTTCTAAAATAATAATTTATGTTAAATTAAAATGTCATATCAAAGATATCTTATATTAAATGTTTTCAAACTTGAGATATTTTAAACTTGGATTAATACGTTTAGCTACAAAATTAGCTCTAGTTTAGTTAATATTTAGTTATAGAATTATGTTGGTTAACCTGTTTAAAATCAATACACATATTTTACCAAACTTACCACATTTAAATTAAAAAAGCATTTACTATTTCATATTGTTTGCTAGAAATATTCTTTTAGTCTCATTTTTAATTCTATAGTATCAGCATCAACTTTTATAAGCATTAAAAATTGAAGTGAAGTAAATTTCTCAATAAGATATTGTCAACTGTGCATAGAGGAATGGAAATGGAACAGAAGACGTGATAATGCACAATTACACTAAGTAAGGATAGGAAAAACTGCTCCTTTAGTGGAGCAGGAGCAATCAGTTACTGCTCCACCACTGGACCTGTTCCTTTTTGTCACAGTGACAGTATTCGTACCTACTCCCAGCCTAGTTTCTTTTAGCACCATATCTAACGCATGTTCGGGCTATATGCATTTATGCTAATCACGCCAATGTGTTAGGGATGAAGATGGTTGGTTCTAGAGGAGGTGCACCCACATTTGTTTGAAATGAGAGTTGAAAACGTTTAGGAAAAATCACCTTCAGTACACCCAACCAGAATTGAACCTCAATCTCCCTGTCATCGGCAGTCCATTCTAGTGCGAGAGGCTGGAAAACTTTTTGATATCATGGGCTTTATGGGGTTTTAAAAAGAATATTTGGCTAATTTGAAAAAAAGTAAAACAAAAAAAAGTTCAATTTTAAATTTCCCAATTAGTAATTGGCTATTAAGTCAATTTTTTGAACACATCGTTAGTTTGCTAAATATTTTGTGGGCTGGATAAAATCAGTCAGTCAGTAGATTGCTGATCCTCGTCTTAAATCATTTGATCACCGAGTGGGTCCCTTCAATGTCTCTCATCACCGTAACAATTTATTGTGAGAATATATTAAATACTGTACTTGTATTGTGGAAATAATGGTTTGTACTACGAAAGTTTTCCCCTTCAAAACTCATTTGTGACTCCTCAAAACAACTCTAAATTAGGCCTATAATAGATAAGTAAGGTTGCTCCGGACCTGTTACAGAGCTGTCTGTGACAGAGACGAGGAGCAAGGTTGCTCCAGACCTGTTACAGAGCTGTCTGTGACAGAGACGAGGNCCGGACCTGTTACAACGATGAGGAGCAAGGTTGCTCCGGACCTGTTACAACGATGAGGAGCAAGGTTGCTCCGGACCTGTTACAACGATGAGGAGCAAGGTTGCTCCGGACCTGTTACAACGATGAGGAGCAAGGTTGCTCCGGACCTGTTACAACGATGAGGAGCAAGGTTGCTCCGGACCTGTTACAACGATGAGGAGCAAGGTTGCTCCGGACCTGTTACAACGATGAGGAGCAAGGTTGCTCCGGACCTGTTACAACGATGAGGAGCAAGGTTGCTCCGGACCTGTTACAACGATGAGGAGCAAGGTTGCTCCGGACCTGTTACAACGATGAGGAGCAAGGTTGCTCCGGACCTGTTACAACGATGAGGAGCAAGGTTGCTCCGGACCTGTTACAACGATGAGGAGCAAGGTTGCTCCGGACCTGTTACAACGATGAGGAGCAAGGTTGCTCCGGACCTGTTACAACGATGAGGAGCAAGGTTGCTCCGGACCTGTTACAACGATGAGGAGCAAGGTTGCTCCGGACCTGTTACAACGATGAGGAGCAAGGTTGCTCCGGACCTGTTACAACGATGAGGAGCAAGGTTGCTCCGGACCTGTTACAACGATGAGGAGCAAGGTTGCTCCGGACCTGTTACAACGATGAGGAGCAAGGTTGCTCCGGACCTGTTACAACGATGAGGAGCAAGGTTGCTCCGGACCTGTTACAACGATGAGGAGCAAGGTTGCTCCGGACCTGTTACAACGATGAGGAGCAAGGTTGCTCCGGACCTGTTACAACGATGAGGAGCAAGGTTGCTCCGGACCTGTTACAACGATGAGGAGCAAGGTTGCTCCGGACCTGTTACAACGATGAGGAGCAAGGTTGCTCCGGACCTGTTACAACGATGAGGAGCAAGGTTGCTCCGGACCTGTTACAACGATGAGGAGCAAGGTTGCTCCGGACCTGTTACAACGATGAGGAGCAAGGTTGCTCCGGACCTGTTACAACGATGAGGAGCAAGGTTGCTCCGGACCTGTTACAACGATGAGGAGCAAGGTTGCTCCGGACCTGTTACAACGATGAGGAGCAAGGTTGCTCCGGACCTGTTACAACGATGAGGAGCAAGGTTGCTCCGGACCTGTTACAACGATGAGGAGCAAGGTTGCTCCGGACCTGTTACAACGATGAGGAGCAAGGTTGCTCCGGACCTGTTACAACGATGAGGAGCAAGGTTGCTCCGGACCTGTTACAACGATGAGGAGCAAGGTTGCTCCGGACCTGTTACAACGATGAGGAGCAAGGTTGCTCCGGACCTGTTACAACGATGAGGAGCAAGGTTGCTCCGGACCTGTTACAACGATGAGGAGCAAGGTTGCTCCGGACCTGTTACAACGATGAGGAGCAAGGTTGCTCCGGACCTGTTACAACGATGAGGAGCAAGGTTGCTCCGGACCTGTTACAACGATGAGGAGCAAGGTTGCTCTGGACCTGTTACAACGCTGTCTGTGACAGAGACAAGGAGCAAGGTTGCTCCAGACCTGTTAGAGCGCTGTCTGTGACAGAGACGAGGAGCAAGGTTGCTCCGGACCTGTTACAACGTGTATTTTATCCGTGGACCAGTGACAAAAGGGAACAGTTCCTTTCGTCTGTCAGGAACAGGTTGTGATTTCACTACCCATCCCTAACACTAAGGAATAATAAACGAAATATGAGACACTTCAAATTTATGATTGTCTATGGTTCTTAAGTTTTCTTATACGATAAATTAAGTTACTAAAACATATTTTGGGGAAATATTAGCTTATTAAAATGTAGATTTTATTAACTTTTATCAACACAGTGTAGAAACACTCTACGATAATATAAAGTTATAGTTATAAAAGCCAAACCAAAAGGATAGTTAGGTTAGTCCTAGATATAAACAAAAATACTTCTTTGTTTTCTTTCTACACTTTTACACTTCCTACTGCTTCAAATTTCCACAGTTGCACATTAGTTTGAATTTTAGGAAATGTTTATTTTTCATATGAAGACACATTAATGAAAAAGTAATAATATTCCTGAAAATTCAAACTAATGTGCAACTGTGAAAGTTTTGAAGAAGTGGGAAGTGTAAAAGTTTAAGAAGACATGAAGAGAGAAGTGTTTGTTCCTAACTCTCCTTTCAGGTTGGCTTCCTTCACTATCACTTACCTTACATCACTGTACAGTGTTTCTACACCGTCTTGTTATACATTTACAAGCCATCATGTAATTATTCATTTTATTAACTATATTTTATAATTGTTAGTGTAATTTTAATGTCCTTAAAGACACGAGTGTTGAAACCATTTTAATTACATATTTTATTAGATTTTTATTTGACTGTTCTTATTTTTAAATTGTGTTTTTTAAGTTTTATTTCTAATTTAAAAAAACAATATTTCCATTGATTGACTTTTTTTTCAAAATTATTAACTATTTAAAAAATTATTGTCATTCATTTTTTAAGAACATGTGTTTTAATATACTTTCTATGTTTTAAAATTATGAATATACAATACTCGAACTCGAGAGCTTTTAGAGATACTCTACTCGAGTCTAGCTATTTGTCAACAGCCGTATTGAAACCGAAGTTTCAATATAGTTGAAAACTTTGTGAGGAAAAGAGAATAAAACTACATTATTTTTTATTATCTATTGGGCTAGGCAAACCCGATGTTACTCACCTTAAAAGTGTCCCTGGTCCTGTTCTGCTCATCACCAGGGCTTTCGTCCTTTTCATACTCTTCCACTCTTTTTTGTAGTCTGATACGCTCCTTCTCCACATTCTTAAGTTTGCTTTGGAGTTTCAGGACCAACCCAACGTCAATCTGAAGACATATTATTATTATTATTATTATGTTAAGTAAACAAAGGAAGCATGATGCCAAACGGCTTTATTACATTAAACATTGACTGGACTATGACAACATAGCTAGAGGTTGATCATGGACACTTAGAATCTGTTGTATGTTTAATGATTCCAAAAAAAGGTTTAGGTTTTGATTCTTCAGTTGCTTGTTCAAACTCGTGTCTTTATTCTTGGTAGATGGGCATAATGTCATATATATAATTATTAAATTATATTACTGTAATTGTTTATATTAGTGACTGTTGTGAGTAGGTCTGCTCAGAAGAAGCGGCTGTCTAAGATTGAGACCAGGGACTTGTAAATATATTAGTGAGCAAGTTCCCACCTACGAGAGGGGAGCATTGCAACTATTGGGGAGGGCTCGTATAACTCTAGTACTACAGTGTTGTGTGTTTGGGTATGAAGTGCTACTGGTTAGTCAGGGTTGTTATCTGAGTGTTCCTGTGGTGAGGACAATGTATTCAGCAATGTACTAGTTGCGATGTAGCTGGTCATAGTGTATTACATTTGTGAGTCTGCTGTTGAATGAGGTGGAAGGTTGGTGAATTGTGCAGGCACTACATCTCTGTGTTGCATAGACAGGAACCTTTGGCCTGATGTTTGTTGCAAGGGCAGGAACCTTTGGCCTGTTGTTGATTGTTGTTTGTGTCTGGGTCGGGCAATCTAGGGTGAACCAGAATGTTGCGGAGATTAGGGTGGGTTTGAATGTGATTCTTGGAGCACTGTTGAGAATATTTTGTGTGAGAGGTGATGAGGTTAGGATAAATCTCAGTTTGTCTAATCCTTCCTAATACTGGGTGGTGAGCAGTATGTCATCGGAAGGTTGTCTTGATAGGCTCTAGATTGAATAGGGCCCTGTTTATTTGACTGTTGACTGTGTTTAGGGTATCCTCGGGCTGTGAAACCCTTGAAAAGTTGTCGATATTGCTTGTTAAGGTCTTCTTGCTCAGAACATAAACATTTGGTTCTGTTAACTATGCTATAGAGTAGAGTGTGTTTCACTTGAGGTGGCTTTGGTGTGGACTGTGGTGTTTATGTTTCCGTCATGAAGGTTGGTTCCAGATCAAAGAATATGGTGGTGTGAAATGTTCCAGGTCAATCTGAAGGTGCTATGGTTATTTAACCTGTTCAGGAACTGTAGTAAATTAGGTTCAGAATCTGTCCAAATCATGAAGATGTCAATAAATCTCATCCAACAGAGCGGTTGCAAGAATTCGGATTGCAAAAACTTTGTCTCGGTTTTCCCATCAAGGGGTTAGCGTAGGAGGGGCCATGTGTTCTCATTGCTGTCCCTCAGATTTGAATGTTGTGTCTGTCCAGGAAGCAGAAAATGTTATTTTCAAGTATGAGGTGAGCATATGTTTTAGAAGTACATCGACCCCATCAGGGCTTCTCCACCAAATCATCACAACTCCTCACACCCATTCCCGATGTCCCGCCCAAAATTCACAAAAAGTAAAGACCTCCACCAATGTTGCTTGCTGTGGGGCCCCCACCGGACGTTTTTCAGCACTGCTTGACTCATCTCAACCCCTGGACCAACAACTTCCCTCACACATAAAGGACATGAACGTAAGGTGAAGGCTACCGCGCGTTTTAGCTAGCCACGTTACACTTTATTTTGTATATACTGTAAGGTTTCCATTGTAAGTTCTTGTAGCCTAATCAGACCTAAATGATTAAGTTTCATTTTAGTTAACAATTAGTTTTCAAACTGTCCAAATACAATGTCTGTGTTTTGCTCGAGTTGTTATGTTATGCGAAAGTTTGGTTGAATGTGATCCCCGCATATTTCAAATATAAATTTAGCTTTAAATCACTATACACTAAGAAAATCTAAATTTTTATGGATGTTTGTATTTTTATATTTCTGTCAATGTAATAAAATAGATAAATTTGATCCTCTCAAGGAAATTACCCACACTCCCTGAACCGATGGTCAACAAGAGCAAAACCAATATGAAACAATATATACACAATAACTAGGGGCACCTAAATATCGCAAGACATGTTTTTATGAACTTTTACTTAGAAAAGAGTACAAATTATAGCCAAAATTGAATATCTTTACGATAAATTGAATACTTGCTCTTTTTTATATGTAAATAATAGTCAATTATGTAGGTTTTATGAAAATTAACAATACCAAAACTATAAACCTTTGTATTTTATGTTATAAGTCTTGTTTTTTGCCCGATATTTCCAGAAAAAAAATAGTGCCAAATACGCTGTTAAATTCTTTTTTTAAGCAGTATTTCTATAACAAATCAAAGTTCCCAGTCAAAAAATGTATTTTCTTCCATCAAAGACCTTTGTTAGAGAATAAGTAAACTGTGTGTTTGATCTGGCTTGATATGCCAGTCATATTGTGACCAAAAATAAAAATATTTTAAATTTAAGAATAAGAAATGTGGCTGTAATTTTTCTTTATTTAACACAGTACCCCTAATTTAGTGAAACTTTTTATTATGGATGTGCAAGACTCGAAAATATCTTGAAAATTTGAGAAAAACAATATATCGATCTTACCTCGAAATTTAAAAAAACAAATCTAAAAAATTGCCCTAAAATTAAAAAAACCTAACCACAAAATTAATATTTCTAATAAGACTGTAATAACCCAAAAATAGGCCGCATTTCCCCCCAAAAACAGCCTTTATTAAGAAATATTATGGTTATAAATATTGTTTTTCAATATCAAACTTTGACAATATAAGCTTTTACTACAAAATTAAATTATAAATGGTGTCCATTGTAACTACCTGTCCCTGTTTTATTACTACATTTAAAATGTGTACAAGTTATATTGAATGTTTGGATGAACTATAAGACACACTAAAGCAAGCGCCAGCGCAAATATCAGAAAGGAACTCTATAAACTATATACATTATTTACTTAGATTAACATAATTTACATTTTTGTACTTTTAAAGGACTTTTCTCGGCTGATACTTTTTCAAATTCCCGTCTCGAGATGATCTCGAATTGAAAACACGGTTATCGCACATCTCTACTATTTCTGTAATAAATGCCAATACTTTTATTTACCACAAGTCGTGATTTCCAACAATAACATCTCAGATCTTAACAGAACATTCTGGAAAGTTGGCATTCAAGGTATTACTACTTTGCTACCCATGAAAAGTAAATTAATTCAAAAAACACCTGTTCATGGGGCCTGCCCTCCGGGTGTTTGTTCCACTCGGTGATTTCCAGCGGCTGGTGACTGCTCACAGACGAGGCGCTCACAGTCGACCTCACCGAGCCGTAACCAAAGTCCTGAGAGTAAAACATACAAGATGGTGAAGTGACCGCAGCTCTGAATACAAAGATGGCAAGGTCAGTGATAAAACTATGGTCCTTAATAGCAGTATCTTCTAAACTATGGTCCTTCAAGATATGCTAATAATTTCAAGGGGTACCATACAGTTTTAAGATTCATAAACTGTTTTTTGATATTAACTCTAATAAAACAAATTAATGTAGATTATTACACGATGCCATGGACTTTTATTAGCCTTTCCTTTCCGTCTGTCATGGCTTTTTTAGACTTTGTTAAAATTTGGTAACGGTGTGCGAAGCTTCGAAACTTGGACTTGACTTTGAAAAAAATTCAGACTTAAAAATATTGACAGTTTGAATAGTCTAGTTATAGTTAATTATTGCCTTTATTAGCTGTTATATACATTACAAATCAATATTAATATGGATGTAATTGAAGGGAAAGTTGGGATAATAGCTTGATTTAGCAGAGTAAAACAAAATATTATAAACCATTATAAAATAAAACATTTTCTAAGCAATCTTAGCGCATACTGTTGTATAGGCCTAAATAAAAAAGATAATAATTTTGCAACCATATAATCGTTAACTCAAATATATGAACTTGGATTTGGCTTGGAGAATATTTCATACACTTGATTTGAGTATGCTTTGAATGGAAAAATTTGACTTCGCACAGCCCTGAACAGTGGAACAACCCTTTATACTTTATGAAATATACATTTCTTTTTTTATGGTGATCTAGAAGGAGTGTGTTAATAAGGGGTATGCAACTGACAAACGTTTGGAAAACACTCCTTCAAAGTATAGTTTTTCAAAATGGGGTCAAAGGACCAATCACTAGTGAGTATTGTCAAATTTATCTATCTCAACACTTTAACCGACTAATAAAAGTTATATATATCTTAACATATTTTAAAAAGCTTCTTACTTTTATAAAAAAAAAAGTCCCCTTACAAATTCACCATCATCAACTGTTTCCAACCTGTGACCTCCATCTCTCTCTGTCTTCTACTCTGCTCCTCTCACTTGCACACTTGCTGCTATCTGTTCCTCCCGTATCTTCCCTACATATCCATCACTATCTTGGAATCCTCTCCCCTTACATCCTCATTATGTGTCCATACCATCTCTTTGTATATTGTTCGAATATATCATGTATCTCTTAAGGAATATGTTACATTCAGAAGATGGTACAGGAAAGGTGGATGGCCTTTACCCATTTCCCTTTTGTGTTTTTTTGGTTTCCTCTTTTGGGAAGTTGTGTTTCCCGTCTCACACTCCATCATGAAGCATTCTAGGTCAGGGGGTTGGGCACTAACGATCAATTTTCTTTAAGAGGCAGTAATTACCTATTTGTCCTTTGGCAGCAGTGTAAAGTGTGTTCTTCTTTTCATTGTAAAGGCCATATTGTGTTTGTCCCCATTTATGTGTTTTCTATTTACCTTTCCTGTACCTTCTTTCAAATATAATACATAATATATTATTCAAAAATATGGGAGTAACGACTGCTTTTATCCTGAAATTTATATGATTAATTTAATATTTTGAAAAACATATTTAATTATAAGTAAAAAGTGGTATAATATAATTATTCTAACATTATATAATTACATATTCTTGTGTTATTGACACCCGAGGCCTAATCAAATTAACCTCCGAGCAACAAATGTTATGAACTATTAGAATAACCTGCCTGGACAAGGTTTCAAGTATAAAAGTGATGCCCATGTTTGGAAAGTACTCACGTCTTCAGGTGGCTCAGAAGTGGCGCTCAGCGTATCCTCCTGGGCGCTGATGCTGCTAGTGTTGGAGTGCGAGCGATTGTGGCTCTTCTTGACGCCGGCTCCCCCCCTCTGGGCTAGCTCCTCGTCCAGTGCCTCGCACCGCTGCTCCAACACATTGTACTCGGCCAGCAGTTTCTGATACGCATCGCGGTCCTGGTCTTGTTCGTTGATCAGAAATGACTTCTCTTGCTCCAAACGGACCTTTAGGTTTTCTGTCGACATTGTGATCTTATTATTAATGTACACGGCAAAGCAAACATTAATACTTTCAGACTTCATTTTAATTTCATATTGAGATTTTGAGTGCACTTTTTGAAATTAACGTTGGTATATCAGCTCACGAACCCTCCACTTTTCTGTCATTTAATAATATTCCGATCTATATCACAACAATGAGGTCATTATTGGTTCATTTTAATGTATAGTTTTTGTTTTGTATATGATTAATAGAAATGAATACATTAAGATAATTGGGTGTAAAAAAAACAACTACTAGAACTAGGAAGCTCACATGAGCATGAGCGTACTTGAAATGAAAAACTTGAGCTTACAAACAAACTCCTAATATTCATTTGTTGTAAATAGCGGGTCAGACACCTTAACTCAGTTGGTAGCGTATCTGTCCACCGAACTAAGTGTCCCGGGTTCGATTCCTGGCATGGCATGAAAAATATCTTTAGTGAAATGTAGGCTAACCCTTTCAGTGCGAAGAAATAATGGCCTGGGGCCAGGTGTTGTGTCTTCTAGATTTAAGTTGGTTTATAAGTCGTGTGCTGATATAATTAGTTAGTTCAGAAAGTGCACGTTAAATACCTCAAATCGCTAACAGTGTGGAAATACTGTAAAATAATCTAAGTGAAAGGAATCCAAGTGAAAGGATAGTTGGGTTAATCTTACCTTCTGCCCCAATCTGATTTGACTTGATCTTCTCATTAAGGTCATTAAGCTGAGCCTTAAGCTGAGAGTTGTCCTCATTGAGCCGCTCCATCAATGCACGATTCTCTTTCTCTGCCCGCTCTCTCTCGTTGAGTAGATCCATCTTCTCATCCTGTTCCTGCTTCAAGGTCACGACTAGAGCTGCCAGCTCCGTCTCACGAGCCGCCAGCAAAGCACTCAAGTGTTTCAACTTGGTCTCCTGCCCCTTGCTCGAATCCAGCCGGGTGCGGAGGTCCGCCACTTCCCCTGCTAGTGTTTTCAGCTGATTGTTTTCTTTAACCTGAAACAATGGCCACTCAAATTTTTACTTTCACTTCAGTTACAAACAATGTTTAGTGTTTTATCTATACAATATCTACTCCAAACCTCTTGGGTAGCAACCATTTAGCCTAGTGCTATATTTCCAATAAATTAACTAAAAATGTAATAATTTCTGTTTATCTTAACTCTTAATGGTAAAATATCAACCTCGAGTTTTCAAATCACGATTATTGTTCCTTAAATTTTCAGTTCCAATCTCTTGCTTACATCTAAACTTGCATTCAAAATATTATTTATTAAAGATGAGTCAAATCCAAATCTCAAGTCCTAGTCTCCAGAATAACATCAAATCCCAAATCTCAAATTTGAATCATTGAGAAGATTAATATCTAAAAATAAATATAAATAAAATAGAATAATATACAATAGAAGTAGTAACTAAATGTTAACATTCTTTCATGTAATCCCTTCATTATAACATTCATACATTCAGTGTTAACCAGACCCCAGAACAGTAACTTATGTCCATCCCGTAGTTGGTTCTGAACCACCAACATACAGTATTAGCGATATAAAACAAATTTCGTTAAAAAAAAAAGAGTTTTTTGAGAATTTTATGATTGAATCAGAAATTTTATCAAATTCCTTGAATCTTGAATGTCCTTAAGGATTCAAAGGATTCAAAGTCCCATCCCTGTTATTTATTTATACTCTAGCCCAATATGAATATAGTTGAAAATAGAATAAGTATGTAGAAAGTAGCAAAGTAACTAGAACAGAACGGCTATCAGTAGAACACAAAGGTCATGTCGCATAGATCTACTACTCTCCGGAACCAACGTGAAATGGTAGAATGAAACATTGTTGTTTTGATTGGATAACAACATTTTCCGTGAAATGGTAGAATGAAACATTGTTGTTTTGATTGTATAACAACATTTTCCGTGAAATGGTAGAATGAAACATTGTTGTTTTGATTGGATAACAACATTTTCCGTGAAATGGTAGAATGAAACATTGTTGTTGTTTTGATTGGATAACAACATTTTCTGTGAAATGGTAGAATGACACATTGTTGTTGTTTTGATTGAATAACAACATTTTCTGTGAAATGGTAGAATGAAACATTGTTGTTGTTTTTATCGAATAACAACATGTTCTGTGAAATGGTAGAATGAAACATTGTTGTTGTTTTGATTGGATAACAACATTTTCCTGAAATGGTAGAATGAAACATTGTTGTTTTTATTGGATAACAACATTTTCCGTGAAATGGTAGAATGAAACATTGTTGTTTTTATCGAATAACAACATTTTCGTGAAATGGTAGAATGAAACATTGTTGTTGTTTTTATCGAATAACAACATTTTCGTGAAATGGTAGAATGAAACATTGTTGTTGTTTTTATCGAATAACAACATTTTCCTGAAATGGTAGAATGAAACATTATTGTTGTTTTGATTAAATAACCACATTTTCGTTTACTGGGATTCAGAGCTAAGAATAGAGCTATTGGAAACTGTGATATTAAGATTGATTCTAGAGTCGTACAGAAACATTAAAGTATTCAACTTTACATCCTTAAAAATAAAAAATAAAAATTTGCAAATATAGAATAAGTGTGTCAAATAAACAAATGAAATAAAAATGAAAGGGTAGAAAAGGGAAATATCTGCACACCTACCAAAAACAACATAAATGTGCAATATAATTTAAAAAATAAATAATTGAAAATGTATTTGTTTTACATGTTATTTCCTTTGTGGACCTCAAGTTTTCTGGTGAATGTGTACAGATTGACATCCTAGCGTTTGCTATGGTTGCGGTCTTATTGAGATCACGTGATAAGAAATTCTCGGGAAGTGTTGGATGATGATGATGTGAGAACTACAGATGATTGACGCCAAATTCCAGTTCATTTTTCCCAGGGAATTGAGTGGGAACAAGGAGGGAAGTCGTGGGTGAAGGTTTGGAGTTGGTAGGGAAGCGGAGCGGGGTGTGGATCTCTGGGAGGACTGCTCTGGGTGATGACAGTGTGACAAGACGATGGGAGAGGGGAACAGAGAATCCAAACAAGACTTGTAGTTCTGAACAGCAGCGGTTTCTTGACTCCTCAAGTTCCTTTTTTTTGAGAGCTTGGCAGTAGAAGATTGGGGTGGAAGAGAGGAGAACGGGGGGAGAGGGGGAGGTAGAAATGGTGATGTGTGGGTGAGGGAAGCAGCACATACCCAAGAATAGAATGTAGAAATCAACGAGTTGGTACACTTGTTTTAATAGTAGAATCAATCTGTGATGAATTGAATCTGAATTCAAAATGAATTTACATTTAGATGTGATTTCCATACATACAGAGACATAGCATAAGTGAGTATTAAAATTACAAATACATGTTAAATTTGTATTAATTACTTTAAGGAACTAAATGGCTTGGATACTTTATAGAACTCAATATACCTAACATATTTACATTTTAACCTAAACCTGGATATATAACTATGAATCAACCTAAAACTAATTTATAGAGAGAAATGGGGTGGCGGTTCTCAGTCCACAGACAAGGGTGAGTTGGGCTGGTCTCGGGGGCTACCTCTTGTTTCTGATAGTGGGATCTGATCGGGAGGGTCATATTGGGTTGTGTCACGTTTAATATTTGAAAACTTAAAACATGAAAACAATGATTATAAAGTATACATTTTTATGTGGCACACTGACATTTACCTAAAAAAAAATAATGTAGCTTTGTAGGTAAAGGAAAACTAACCCCACACGGTGTAGCGGTCAGGATAATTTCTTTCAGGATAAAACCAAGCAACACACCACTCATATTCTTTATTCACACTTTGATTCATTAAAAAAATATGACCACATTATATTGTTTAGTCTTTACCTAACTCTAAATTTCCCTCGATTTTTTAGTTATTTTCCATATGTTAATAGGGTCTGACCATTTTATCATATTTGTTTGATATTGTGAAACTCACCAGCTCCCCGATCTTCTGTTGCAGGGAGATTATCTTGTTCTCCAGTCCCTTGTTCAACTTCTTGACGTGCTCCACCGACTTGGCCTCCTTCTTCAACTCCTTGAAGCGCCTGCGGGCCAGCCAGCGCCTCACAGCCGACTGACAGATGACTATCTTCTGGCGCTTCTCGAGGCAGTGCCTGCGGGCCAGCCACCCACGCACGTGCTTCTGGATAACAGTCGCCTGGAGGACAACAAACAGCGGTACCGTCATCAAACAAATCCTTGTTTATCACACATTCCAAGATATTCACAACGAAAACAATATTGAGTGCTAAAAATAAAATGGCTGAAGAAAGTATTTTGTTATGTTTGGAAGAAAGTACAACAAAGATGGATAGAAATACATCAACAGGAATGAAGTAAATGAAATATTTAAAATTACAAATTAACTTTTTCTTATCTTTTGAAAGAGGTTAATAAACATTATTTATTGGCTTACATCAGTAACAAAGTGAGTTAAGAGCAGTCTTGTTTCCATTGTTGACCATACATAGTTTACTGTCCTTTATAATCTTTAGGAAGAATATGATCTAGTCTTCATATTTACAGAAGTTATCATTATCTTGCCACAATGTACTTCACAAACAAACTTAACAAAAACTGCATTATTGTGGTTATAAAGTATTTTAAAAACTAATAGAATCAAAGTTTTACAAAAATGTCAAATCAAACAAACCATTTAAAACGTTTATCTTATCTTATCTTGTTGTTCACACCTATGTTTTCTAGTGACAACTTTCCCAACTATCTTTCCCAGTCTTAACGGCATTATTAATTCATAATTAGATTAATAATCACTAACAAGCTGTCACCGATCATCTAAATTGTTCCAAAAGAGAGAAAGAAACTGTTTGAAATGATTCAGTCAGATGGGATAATTATATTGCATTTTGTGATAACTTAATTTATCATTTTAAGACAAAATATATCAATTACATTTGAAATATAGCATTTTGTAAATTATATTTTATAGCTGAATTTAAATTATGTGGAGTATAGTATTTTTACCCAACATTGAATTTTTCTTTTAATATTTGAACGTTTGATTCAAATTCAGAAATATCTCGTATCATTCAATTGATTTCGCCTCGGATTGAAAAAGCGGACTTCACACACTCCTATTGCTTAAACACAATGCATTTTTCATTTATTAGCTTGTATTGAGGTTTAATTAAAGATTAACAGAGTATGCTCATGTAGAAAGAAAACTAAGAAAATGCAACTTATGCTTCGAGGTAGAAACAGACAGAATACTGATAACACTATCAGATGTCCATCAGAAAAATAAATATGACCTTTATTACATATAAAGTGGTGGGTGAGAGATGGTGTTGAGTTGGTAGTTGAGGAAATACTGTATTTAAAATTGGGTTGTAAAGCCCAATTGAAATATAAAGTTTTAACACAAACATAAATGAATCTAACCTGAACAAAATTTATTAAAGTACTTCACAATAAAAATAAAAATGACTATGTTGTGCAAATATATCTTATCAATACTAAATTTATTTGTAGTTTTAATCAGATTAAAAACTTTTCGCTTATGCCAAGATAGTGTTCTCGTTTTGAGTTTGAGCAACGATACCCAGTGAGCCAAAGAATCCCAACATCATACATAATTTGTTTGGTTTAAGATGTGCCGGATATAACACGGTGATACTCACCTTGTGGTTGTACAACATGGCCTTGTACCGTCTTCTCGCCAGCATGCCCCGCGCGTGTTTCTGGATACCCTGGATACACCTGCGTGTGCGAGTGAACTGGACGCGCTTCAGCCAGCCACGCACATGCCTCTGGATGGTAATGGCCGCGCGCTTTTGACGCATGTGGTAGACACGTCTGACAACATTATACACAGTTAATGATCATCCATAAACACAAAGACCTAGGTATCGTAGCCAATAAAATGGCTTGTTATGAAGACGCATTTGGATTTTAAGAAAGCGGGAAAAATTGGAACATAGCGCATACATCACGAAAACCAATATAAAAACCATTAATACTGTTTAAGAAACAAGGGAATGTACATGTGAGTGAGTACAGAGTTTTAGATTAGAACCTCGACAGAATTAGTATATAATAGTAGACATTTGAAAAGAAGGGAAGCAGTATGGTGGCCAAAATATTATTATTATTATTACTAGCACCGCGTCTTACTACCCGTTCGGGTTATACGCACTTAAGCTAATGTGTAATGGTAGGGTGATTGCGAGATGAAATGAAGGACCCACAGTTTAACGTGGAATCCGAACCACGGTGGAGGCCTGGCAATTCCTCACATTCACAAGATGTCTTGTCAGAGGTGAAGGAAGGGTTTGGTAATCAGATAGACCTGTGCCGGGACCAAGGATTGAACCCCGGCCGCCAGCACAGAAGTCTTGACACCTTACCCCTAGACCGCCAGGTCACCTGGCCAAAATAGATTAGATTAGCAGGTGAGGGTAGAGAAATAGCCAATGAGAATTGAGGCTATCCAGAAGAGTGCTTGTATGGAAAAGAGGTGCAATCAAAGATAGATTGAAAGGACGAGAGGCAACATTGCAGTGAAAGAACCAGCACTTTGGGTCAGTTTCGAGTATGAGTGTACACCCAACCGTGTGTGTTGATCCTGTTTGAGAGCGCTACAGTACAGTCCCATTTTCATTGGAACTTAACAAATATTCATACGTCACGATATGTTATCTGGATACACATATCAATAGCCATAAAATAACAACAGTTTTTAAAACTCCATTACTGTTTCCAAACTGTGATCCGAGTCAGTGTTTTATTCAAGCCATATATTTTCCTTGGTTCAATCTGATTCATAAAATAACACCAATGTTTTAGTCAAAATGTTACCTTCTCTCTCCTCCCCTTCACTGTTTCAAGTTATTCCAATGGCCGAACAGACAGATGGGAGCATGAGGGCAAGCTTCAAGCAACTAGGAAATCTATTTTAACTAACCAGTCTCAGGTCACAGATTATATAACACTAAATAGTTATTGATTAAAGATCTTACCTCCTTGCCAGAAAGCCCCTGGCATGGCGCTGAAGAGATTTGATGGATTGAAGCATCCGTAAGTAGCGCTTACGACAAATGAACATGCGGATCTGCTTCTGGATGATGATGCAACATTGCTTTAGTTTGTCTGCGCGCAGCTTCTCTAGGTAAGCTACCTGGCCCGCGCGGAAGAATATCTTTGTCTTGCCAAACTGGTACTTGTCGTTCTCCTACATAGTGACATAGTGAAACACACACATGTTGGGGATATTGATGATTCTAGTGACATAGTGAAACACACACATGTTGGGGATATTGAGGATTCTAGTGACATAGTGAAACACACACATGTTGGGGATATATGAGGATTCTTAGCAAGTTCTTTTTCTCCTGTAAAAGCAACATTAATCTAACCATTTATATAAACCATTAGAAATTGAATTAAAACACTTAATATTTTCTCCTAGATGGTGTATATAATATACTAACCTTTATGATATTACCGAGTATCCTATCACATGTCGCCTTCATATTTTCTCAAGATGGTGTATATAATATACTAACCTTTATGATATTACCGAGTATCCTATCGCATGTCGCCTTCATATTTTCTCCAAGATGGTGATATATAATATACTAACCTTTATGATATTACCGAGTATTCTATCACATGTCGCCTTCATATTGTTCCTCATGATGTCCTTATATTTACACAGGACTCTGTATCTGTGAAAGAAGTCTGCATATGTCCATCTGTAAAATCAAACGTCCAACCATATATTTGATATTTAAAAAATGAGAAACACCTGTTTTTCTCTTCAATATACCTTTACTATTAATTAACACAATACTAACTGAAAAACAATGTCCACCCTTCTTCCCCTAAAAATATAAATATTCTAAATGAATAGTTTGTGCATAATGTTACACTCCTTCCTGAGGAGTTCTAAAAGAACCAAACCTAGGTGGAGAGTGGAGAACTCTCCGAGAGGCAACTTTTAGAGCCAATTGTCCTTTGGCAGTCATGTAAAGTGTAAAGTGAAGTGTTCCTGTTCTCATTGTAAGCAGCACTAACACCTTTTTGCACAAGTCCAACTAGGCACGGTTGAGTACGAGATACCAAACACTATGCCTACCTGAAGTCACGAGAGGCAACACAATGCCTACCTAAAGTCACGAGAGGCAACACAATGCCAACCTAAAGTCACGAGAGGCAACACAATGCCAACCTAAAGTCACGAGAGGCAACACAATGCCTACCTAAAGTCACGAGAGGCAACACAATGCCTACCTAAAGTCACGAGAGGCAACACAATGCC
>CABFVX010003162.1:65588-92919 GCA_902151425.1 Timema shepardi
TATTATCAAGTGAAATATGGAGGGAAAGAGGTATTATCAAGTGAAATATGGAGGGAAAGAGGTATTATCAAGGGAAATATGGAGGGAAAGAGGTATTATCAAGTGAAATATGGAGGGAAATAGTTATTATCAAGGGAAAGATGGAGGGAAAGGATGGCCAGTCAATATTTTCACAAGATAGCAAAAAGTTTAAGTCTGGGTCTGGGTGAGACAGCCAACCAAACAATCATCGAACCAGATTATAAACATCACCAAAACCGGTATTTTGACCTCAAATCAAATCCCAAATTCAAGCAGATATTATTCGGGAATCTTGAATAATCATCAAATCAAATCCTAGTTTTTTATTATTACTGCATCTTACAACCTGTTTAGGTTATATGCATGTATGATAATTACTCCAATGGGGTAGGAAGTAGGAAGGAGAATGGGAAACCAACCTCAGTAGACCCGACCGAGATTCAAACCCTGATCTCCCTGTCATCAGCAAGCTATCTGCTAACATTATTATGTTGAGATAAATTATGGGAGCTGGTTCCAGGACTAGTGTATAAATGTAAGTCTTTCAACATGTTGATGTTGCATTCACCTCGCCAGTGTTAGACGGGAGACACCATTGTTGCTACACCATATCCAAGGGGGTAATTATACGCTAGATAAAGGTTTTATAAAGGTTTTTTGGGGGGAAAGAACGTGGCTTATTCTCCGGTCAATGTGGTGATAATTAACAAACATTTACTTTACCTCACAAGAATTGTTATTAAAAATATATTAACATACTTTAGGCGCATTATGGGATTTGCAATGGCCTTTAAGTTTATTGAAATATTTCTTATTTGATTTGAACTAACGAATTGAATAATATAACATTCGACTTGATATAGAAATGATGGAGACTTGGCGGACCCCTACCGACCTTGAAGGGAAGCCAGCAGCGCTGATCCTGATGGTCTCGAGCACACCGCACGCCCTGAGTTGTTGGACAGCCCGCATCGGGTTGTATTCAAAGGCCTGCTTTTCATCGTTGGGCTTGATGCAGCGCACGTAATGGGGCGTTGTAGCGTTGAGTGTCCCCATCAACATGTTTAGCGAGTCTCGAAACTGAGAGCCCACCTTTGGTAAGCAAATACACGATTGTGTTAATTGTGACATTCTCCCCCTCGTTTTATTGTGTGTGCATTACAATCACGGGTTTTAAGGGGAATGAGCCTGATATTGAAAGTTGGCCTAGTGCGGCTGGTTATTTGATAAATTTCTCTGGGTGAGGTTTTTTTCTTTAAGATTCTATCTTTTAACATAAATTAAATAGTATGTTTAGGAAACTAGAACTGGGTTTTTATTTTGCGGATACACACAATGTAGTAAGCGTATAACCTGTAAGGGTATATTTTGTGGCAACGCGTCTTATACTACCTGCGCAGGTTATACGTTTACTACATTGAGTGTATCCTCAAAATAAGAACCTTTTCTAGTTTTATACACCTACTTTTGAATTTATGTTAAGAAAATTTATAAATATTATTATAACATATTTAGCTGCATTTAAATTTAATTTAAATTTCCAAAGTGTTTCTTTACATTATTTAAAGTAAATAATAAAGAATCAATAAAGTGATAATCAGTAAAGATCTAGACAGCCTCAAATTTTGAGCCTTTATTAAAAGCCCAGATTTAAGTTAGTAATAATTATGGGCTCAGAAATTTCCAACATTTTGTATAGGACTGTACCTGTGTTGTGGCTGGTAATGGATGACTTAATTGTTTAATTATCTTACCTCTAATTGCCAAGATGTTTGTAAAATGTACTGTTGGGATGTATTTTTTTTATTATAAGACTATTATTGCTATTGAAATTTAAAATATGTTCTATTTTATTTTTTTAAATATACAGCTCTTTATTTAAATTCAAATCATGTTTATTAATTATAATGATTGATAATTTATATCTAGATAAATAAATATGTTATTTTAAAACCTAAGTAAGTCATGCTGTGCTCGACTGGACTCGACACTTGAGAGCCTGAGAGAATCTCCCTCGAGTCGAGCTAGAGACTGAATAAAAAACTTGAGCTGTAGACACCTACAAATTAGCTCAAGAGCCCTTGATAAAGTGTTCTAATGATAAAGGTTCTTCAGTGCAAGTGGTTAGAACCAAATCCTGACCTATTATATTAATTTGGTTTCGTTTAGATGGAACAGTCAGAAAAACATGGTTTTGTTTGTATTCATATGGAAACATTTCTAAAGAGCTGATTTGAATGCTGGAATCATGGGATGTAAACAACCTCATGAATCGAAGGAGGAGATGTAAACTACCTCATGAATTGAATGAGATGATGTAAACTACCTCATGAATTGAATGAGGAGAGATAAACTACACCATGAATTGAATGAGGAGATGTAAACTACCTCATGAATTGAATGAGGAGATGTAACTACCTCATGAATTGAATGAGGAGATGTAAACTACCCCATGAATTGAATGAGGAGATGTAAACTACCCCATGAACTGAATGAGGAGATGTAAACTACCTCATGAACTGAATGAGGAGATGTAAACTACCTCATGAACTGAATGAGGAGATGTAAACTACCTCATGAATTGAATGAGGAGAGGTAAACTACCCCATGAATTGAATGAGGAGATGTAACTACCCCATGAATTGAATGAGGAGATGTAAACTACCTCATGAATTGAATGAGGAGAGATAAACTACCCCATGAATTGAATGAGGAGAGATAAACTACCCCATGAATTGAATGAGGAGATGTAACTACCCCATGAATTGAATGAGGAGATGTAACTACCCCATGAATTGAATGATGATATGTAATCTACCTCATGAATTGAATGAGGAGATGTAATCTACCTCATGAATTGAATGAGGAGATGTAAACTACCTCATGAATTGAATGATGATATGTAATCTACCTCATGAATTGAATGAGGAGATGTTAACTACCTCATTAATTGAAGGAGATGTAACTACCTCAAAATTGAATGAGGAGATGTAACTACCTCATGAATTGAATGAGGAGAGATAAACTACCTCATGAATTGAATGAGGAAAGATAAACTACCCCATGAATTGAATGAGGAGATGTAACTACCCCATGAATTGAATGAGGAGAGATAAACTACCCCATGGATTGAATGAGGAGATGAAAACTACCTCATTAATTGAATGAGAGATAAACTACCCCATGAATTGAATGAGGAGATGTAATCTACCTCATTAATTGAATGAGGAGATGTAACTACCCCATGAATTGAATGAGGAGATGTAACTACCCCATGAATTGAATGAGGAGATGTAACTACCCCATGAATTGAATGAGGAGAGATAAACTACACCATGAATTGAATGAGGAGATGTAACTACCCCATGAATTGAATGAGGAGATGTAAACTACCTCATGAATTGAATGAGGAGATGTAAACTACCCCATGAATTGAATGAGGAGATGTAAACTACATCATGGTTGATGTAATTGAAATAATCTCACCGTTTTTTTGTGCTGTTTTGATGATGAAACTGGTGAAGGTTTTGCTGCAGACACTTTCACTTTGGTCGGGACCTTTAAGTTCTTAATTTCATTTTCTTTGAATAGTTTCCTGATTAGTTTATTCTGAAATGAAATATAACATTGTTTAGTTTTGGATCATCTTTGTGACTAGAAACATGGACAATTTAAAGAGATAGTGCCTCTTATATCGTGATGCCTTTAAATAGTAATCATTATAATAAGTGAGATTATATCTTCCTGCTTATTATTTTTTTATTCCCATTTCTTTATTTTATATAATGACAACATGTTTCGATGATGTTACACCATCTTCCGGTCTTATTTGGAATAAAGATGATTTATTTTGTCCATACTATTGGAAAGTTTGTGAACTTTTAGATGTAATATGGAAGAATCTTTTTGTGGGATCCCATAAAAAGATTCTTCCACTCAATTAACAAATTAATTAAAATATTTAAAGGTAATATTAGGTTTTTATTTCACTAAAAATTAGAATAAAACTAAATACCCACTATATAAAGAATGCTGAATAAATTCATGTTTATGTTTCGGAAGCTGTTTGGAGTTTTATAGCTTGATTTAGCTATAAAGGAACATTTTGAGACGTTTTAGAAAACACAAACGTTTTGGTGGTCAACAATAATGAAATTTTACTATCTCTCAAGTGTTATTTTATAGGTATTTACAATATCTATCAAAAGAGACAAATGGTGATCAAATACATTAATACATCATAGCAGATTTAATAGCTTTTCCTAGCTGTCAGATTTGTCCATTTGTAATAAAATTGGGGTATGTGTGTTCCTATACTTATACTTAAAGGTATTGATATTTCATTTTATTATTCTATTTTGTTAGTAAATAAACTAATAATGGTGATTATTTGACCCACATGGTTGCAATAGTCTGGAATATCGATAACGATATCCCGGTTGAATGCTGGTTGGGTGAATTGAGGGGGATTTTTATTAGATCCACCACTTTCTTCAAACAAATTGTTAGTATGTTTTCTTTAAATCATAACCGCCTTTTCTCTACTTTATTTGTGTGATTAAATGTAGATAGTCCATAGGTGTAGTAGAAAACAGTAAACAAATATATGCAGTCTTCATAAATACATAATTTGATAAAAAGGCCACTCAGTTTACCAGGTAGTCTAGTGATCCAGTGTTAAAACTCACTTGTCCATTTTTCAGCACGTTTATCTGGTCCTCCATGACGGTGTCCCTGTTCTTCTCGAGGAAACCGTTACTCTGGTACGTCACATTGTCGGCAAAATGATGGATCAAGAAAGCGGTGGTTCCAAACCTTGCTTTCGCAAAGTGTTTCCATTTTGTGCACTTGCTGTAAAGTTTCTCTACCCAGGAACTATCCGTGCCTTTCGGCATCTGGAGGGTAAAATATCAAAAAAAAAAAAGTGAATTAACAACAGTTAGAAAGCAATTTTTCAAATATATAGCTGCCAATTTATTATTGTGATTTTATGTCTGATTTTTTAGTAAAAAAAAAATGAATATTTCTGAAAAATTATAATCATGTGATCAGCAGATGAAAGTGTGAACACATGAATAAATTGATAGATAAGTTTATTTGTTTTTTTATCAAGGTCTAGCCTAACAATCCTTTCAGGTTGACTTCCTTCCATATCCCTTAATTTACTTTATTTCACATCATTTTCACACTGTTGTTATACATTTCTAAGATATTAGCAACTACAAGTTTTTAGGTATTAGGGCCTTTGAAACAAATATCAGTTTCGACTTTGCTTGGAAAAAAATTTGGCTTTGATGATTACAAAGCTCTGTCAATAAAATATTGACAACTAGAATGTCCAATTTATGTTAAATTATTGCCATTTTGAGCTGTTATATACATGCTAAAAATTTCTTATGGAAAATATCTAAAGTAATTGAATTGCATGTTAAGCCACTAGATATATTTGTCAGAATAAAACCAAATATTACAAACAATTTCCTATTAATTTTAGTGCATACAATTATAATAGTAGCCATAATATAATATATTTTCAATTATAAGACAAAATAATTTTATGAAAAATTCTGACATTATCAAAATTAGGCTAGAAAGAGACTAAACATAACCAAGAAAATCCTAAAAATGGTTCATAAATAATATCTCAATAGACTCTTACTCGACATTCTTCATCTAGGAGGTCCAATATGCCCAGCTTTGTCTCTATAAGATCTATACATGGCTGGTTGTCATAGAAGTCTATCAATTTCCACTCGATCTCTTCCTTGAGATATTCCTCCTGCTCCAACTTGAACACGTGCTGGAACAGGAACAACACATGACACAGGTCATCAAGAAACAATACACATCTAAATCTCTTCCTTGAACACGTGCTGGAACAGGAACAACACATGACACAGGTCATCAAGAAACAATACACATCTCAATCTCTTCCTTGAACACGTGCTGGAACAGGAACAACACATGACACAGGCCATCAAGAAACAATACACATCTCAATCTCTTCCTTGAACACGTGCTGGAACAGGAACAACACATGACACAGGTCATCAAGAAACAATACACATCTCAACCCCAAAAGTTTTCATTCGATGAAAAATGTGCTTATAACCTTCTTTATAAAGAATTTTATTTGGAATGAAAAAAGCGAGAACCGTTTTTACTGTAAACTTAACATTTAACAAGATATTTGTGAGAATCCTCATTTTTCCGCCATCTTGGAAAGATGGAGCCAAGCGCAGACCTTGCAGAAGAGGGAAAACTTAAGTATGCTCATTACAAACCTTGAGTAGGCCATTAAAACACTTTGCAGACTTTCTCAAATTATTTCCAAATTGGGGCCTTATTTATTCAATGACACCTGGTATATGATGTCTGTAGCATGTGTCTGGTGATGCATGATTTAATGTTCACGCTATTCTCTAGTCATCGGGATGTTTTTGAAATGTGCGCTTAGCTTGGAGCTGAGATCAGTGTAAAAATATTAATGCTATTGTAATATCAAACATGTTTTAATAAAGTAATCATTTGATTTTTATCTAAATAGTTAGTTTAAATATATATATATATATACATACAGTAACCTTCTTAGGTGCCCACATGGTCTAAGGCGCTACTCTCACAGTAAACTAGACTGCCGATGATGGGGAGATCAAGGTTCAAATATCGATAAGGTGTACTAAATGTTTTATTTTCCAAGATGCTTTTCC
Source organism: Timema shepardi (assembly GCA_902151425.1). Taxonomy (NCBI): domain Eukaryota; kingdom Metazoa; phylum Arthropoda; class Insecta; order Phasmatodea; family Timematidae; genus Timema; species Timema shepardi. Next base: position 72,320 of record CABFVX010003162.1, read on the forward strand.
AATCTCCCTCCATGCAAATGCGGGTACAATTTCTCTAAGTATTATCTTCCTAATCCCTAAAACCATTATTATATTTAGTACATTATCGTATAACATAAACGAGCGGCGAGATGCGGTGCTGGAAAAAATATTATACATATATAAAATTAATTCACACTTGGCCTGCTTCTGAGGAGCTTCTGAGAAACTCTCTCGATTTAAACTCGGAGTAAAATAACTTAATCTTGCAGACCCCTAAAACTATCTCGACATATTTCTAAGATATAACAGTGCGACGACTTGCCTGGTTAAATTGCTGCTGAAGCTTCTCGTTGGCGTAGTTGATACAAAACTGCTCAAAGCTGTTTATCTCAAAAGTCNAATCTCTTCCTTGAACACGTGCTGGAACAGGAACAACACATGACACAGGTCATCAAGAAACAATACACATCTCAATCTCTTCCTTGAACACGTGCTGGAACAGGAACAACACATGACACAGGCCATCAAGAAACAATACACATCTCAATCTCTTCCTTGAACACGTGCTGGAACAGGAACAACACATGACACAGGTCATCAAGAAACAATACACATCTCAACCCCAAAAGTTTTCATTCGATGAAAAATGTGCTTATAACCTTCTTTATAAAGAATTTTATTTGGAATGAAAAAAGCGAGAACCGTTTTTACTGTAAACTTAACATTTAACAAGATATTTGTGAGAATCCTCATTTTTCCGCCATCTTGGAAAGATGGAGCCAAGCGCAGACCTTGCAGAAGAGGGAAAACTTAAGTATGCTCATTACAAACCTTGAGTAGGCCATTAAAACACTTTGCAGACTTTCTCAAATTATTTCCAAATTGGGGCCTTATTTATTCAATGACACCTGGTATATGATGTCTGTAGCATGTGTCTGGTGATGCATGATTTAATGTTCACGCTATTCTCTAGTCATCGGGATGTTTTTGAAATGTGCGCTTAGCTTGGAGCTGAGATCAGTGTAAAAATATTAATGCTATTGTAATATCAAACATGTTTTAATAAAGTAATCATTTGATTTTTATCTAAATAGTTAGTTTAAATATATATATATATATACATACAGTAACCTTCTTAGGTGCCCACATGGTCTAAGGCGCTACTCTCACAGTAAACTAGACTGCCGATGATGGGGAGATCAAGGTTCAAATATCGATAAGGTGTACTAAATGTTTTATTTTCCAAGATGCTTTTCCAATCTCCCTCCATGCAAATGCGGGTACAATTTCTCTAAGTATTATCTTCCTAATCCCTAAAACCATTATTATATTTAGTACATTATCGTATAACATAAACGAGCGGCGAGATGCGGTGCTGGAAAAAATATTATACATATATAAAATTAATTCACACTTGGCCTGCTTCTGAGGAGCTTCTGAGAAACTCTCTCGATTTAAACTCGGAGTAAAATAACTTAATCTTGCAGACCCCTAAAACTATCTCGACATATTTCTAAGATATAACAGTGCGACGACTTGCCTGGTTAAATTGCTGCTGAAGCTTCTCGTTGGCGTAGTTGATACAAAACTGCTCAAAGCTGTTTATCTCAAAAGTCTCAAAACCGTAGATGTCCAGGACACCAATGAACCTTTGAGACGTGCCGGTATTCTCCAGCGCCTTGTTGATCACCAGCACGATCCAATTGAACAGCTCCGCATAGATGTGTTTAGCCAAAGCATCCCGAGCACCTATCGCCTGCGTACACACGACTCAGCCATGTTTGAGACAAGTAGTAGTCAAGAAGCAGTAACATTATTATTATTATTATTATTAGCACCGCGTATTACTACCCATTCGGGTTATACACACTTACGCTAATGTGTAATGATAGGGTGATTGTGAAATGAAATGGAGGACCTACAGTTTAACGTGGAATCCGAACCACGGTGGAGGCCGGGCATTCCTCACATTCACAAGATGTCTTGTCAGAGGTGAAGGAAGAGTTTGGTAATCAGATAAATCTGTGCCGGGACCGAGGATTGAACCCCAACCGCCAGCATAGAAGTCTGACACCTTACCCCTAGACCGCCAGGTCATCCAGTCACATTATTATTTATTCGAAAATTAAAATAAACTTACATCTCCTATAATACAGGATAGTAAATTATCTTCTCTTGGAATGTATCCAAGTGAGAAAATACATTCAAGTAAAATAATTGACCATTTAATGTATTATTGAAGAGTGGTCAAAGCTATATGTCAAATTTAAATGGCTTTAGGAATAAATAAAATATTGTGTTTTTAAAATGTATCATAGTTCTTGAATGGAAAGAAGAGGGAAGTATAAGCTTTGTTATTATTTATGTTACCTCTCTAACTGTCATGGCCTTGAAGAAGACCTCTTTCATGCTAACAATCTTCCTGTGGCAGAGCCAACTCCTCATCTCTTGGATATCCAACTCGAGCAGCTCGGCCAGAATAGCCAGGTGGCGATCTTCGCCCTGAAGAGTCAACAAAAGTATAGGCGTCTTAGCTCAAGCAAACTTTAAGATATTCAAATAAATTATTATTATTAGCACCGCGTCTTACTACCCGTTCGGGTTATATGCACTTACGCTAATGTGTAATGGTAGGGTGATTGTGAGATGAAATGGAGGACCTACAGTTTAACGTGGAATCCGAACCACGGTGGAGGCCTGGCATTCCCCACATTCACAAGATGTCTTGTCAGAGGTGAAGGAAGGGTTTGGTAATCAGATAAATCTGTGCCGGGACCGAGGATTGAACCCCGGCCGCCAGCACAGAAGTCTGACACCTTACCCCTAGACCGCCCAGTCACCATTCAAATAAATTATTTCATAGAAATCATATACTCTTAGTTAGGGATGGGTCAAATCTGAATCTTGAATTCAAATCTTCATTATTACTTACAAATCCCGGAACCAGAGTCTTTTAAAATGTTAGCTTTAAAAGGTTTTTTTTTTGCACAAGAGTAATTTACATTACAAAATCAGAGTGTGAGGGTGGTTGGGAACACTGTAGGAATAACCGCTCTTAGGTTATGATTGATTTATGGTTGTTTCTAAGTGGTTTGTGTCTGCATGTATATTTTTCTTCTTTTTAAATGAGTTGTAATTAATAAAAATTAAAAACAAAAAAGGATAAATTCAATTTAGAATAGGAAGAGGTATACTTCTTTATGCTCTAAGGGAAACTGTGTTTATTGTGCCCTGCAAGTGGGTCTATAAGCAAGCACCTTGTCAATTGATATACCAAGAATTACCTCCAAATATGGCTTTAAGGAAAGATACAGTATTACAATTTAAAAAATTGCTAAGAGGACACTGGGCAGCAGCCCATTTTTACGAGAATTACAAACATAAATGCAGCCCAGATCACCAAAAATAAAAAAATCTTGCCAATACGTTGAGATGTTAAAAGAAACTTTTATAGGATGTAACTGCATTATTTGACAATCACTCCGGTTTGCACACGATGCTGGCATTGGGGCGATGTTTCTATACAAGTTAAAATAGTGGCCAATATGTGATACAGCAAGTTTTAAGTTCAGGTAGATCATGACCTTATTTGGAATTTTTAAAGAAGCTACCATACTGAATCAATTTGGCAACCACTGCTCTAAGAAAGAGGAATAGTAGCTAGATGTTAACAATTGTCGCTAGGTTTGCTCAATCAGTATGTTGGAATATTCCAACAACCAGGAGCATTATCTCTTTTATATATATTTAACTTTTTCAAGTCTCTAATAAATATCATTTAGAATTAGAGGATTTGAAGTACCCATATCTACTCTAAATGTAAAAATATTCCATCTTCCAGAAAACAAATCTAACCAACAAATGTATATATAGCTAGCATAAAAAGTTATAGGGCTAGTTTCATAGTCAAATTTAGTACGCCTTAAGTACAAGACGACACCTACCTAAACCAGCCCATTCCATTCTGGTTTAGGTAGGTGTCGTCATGTACTTAGTGTAGCGCCGCACTTGAGGCGTACTAAACTTGACTATGAAACTGGCCCATAGAGTAGTTCCTTAAGTTAGCATCTTCAGAGAATATTCAAATCCCAGTGATACAAAAAAAAAAATATATCAATATTTGAAAAAAAACAACTATGGTTTGATTTTAAAATTTAGAATCTGAATTTTTGCTATTGTCTATTATGATGCTAGCACATTATCTAAACATAAAATACAAATCTAAAAACTAGGGGGGATGTGGGCGAACCACCTTTTCAATCTGAGAAAATAAGAGACGAGAATATAAACAAATATTGAGATGCTCAAACGAGACAACTTCATTTAAAAGTATGAAATTGTAAATTGTGTTTAATAAAATAAATATATAGTTTACATTACAGAGTGCTAAAGTTCCTTTTGACATTTAGGCTGGTGCTTGCTTTGGATTATCTCCTAGTTCATTCAAACAGTTAAAATATAGCTCATTCACATTTTTAATGCAATTAATAATTGATAGTTGCAATATACACTATTTATAATTTAATTTTGGACTGTAACAGTTTAAAATGTCAGAGTTTGACATTAAACACACACACACACACACACACACACATATATATATATATATAATATACATTTCTTAATTACGGCTCTTTTTGGGGAAAAAGTTCAGGTAATCTTGATTTTGAATTTTTTTTCAAATTTTTCAAACTTCGAGATTTATTTTTAACTTTCGAAGCAAGATTTAGATAGTATTTAGTAGGTAAAGTAATTTAGTATTTCGCTATGCTTTGTTTTATCTATCAACTAAAGAGTTAATGTGAACAAAATCAGAATTGAAAAGAAACAAATTATTCCAATGTGTGTGTTTAGTAGATAATGTGTGGCGCAGGGATACTGTGGGTTACCCGACGAAACACTCACCGCGATGGCACTGCCGTCGCTATCCCCACTTCCAGCCTTGTCAACGGTAGCCTCCACTATTTTAACATTGCCCAGGTGCAGGATGGCGGCCATTATACGGAATATGTCGACTTGTTCCCTGGCAGAGAACCCCAACAAAGTGAGTGCCTCCAGAGTTTCCTGGAAGGTTTTCATGTCGCTGACGTCTTCAATGTCCGAGCTTTCTCCCTGGTTCAGGTAGTGGAACTTGTCCTGATGGTCTGAAACGGTAGTTAAAGGATTAATCTAAGTTAATCTGACAAAATAAAATATCAAAGTGTGGTTGTTCCAATTCTTTTCATTATATTTGAATATAAAATATGTTAATGCGATTCTCCTCAAACTTTTATATGCTGCCGACTCCCTATTTGTGAAATTGCGCATTGCCTAACCCTCTAGATACTAGATCTGAATAATTAAATAAGAAAAAATTATTAATTAATTTACAGTATCAAATAAGGAGTATTCTTTTCAGTTTTACAGTGTTGGAGTCTTTTTTTAAAATTGTTTCATAATGCAAAAGATTGGTTTGTTAGAGAGTTGGGTTGAATCCGTTATTTTATGAATCCAAAATTTGAATCTGAATTTCCAATTTACCTTTGAATCATGAATCTTGAATCCGAATTTTGGAAAAAAATTTTAACATAAGAGGAAATATAAGTAGGCTATACACTATGTGGATAGTAACTAAATATTAACATTCTTTCTTATATGCCATTCATTATAAAATGCTGTTAAGTGTTAAATTACTGGTCTAGGGCCTGGTTGTTAAATTCATACTAAAATTATAAATGGTTCTGAGCCACTAATAAGTATCAGAGCTAGAAAACAAATTTCACTTGAAAAATTGAAAACGATACATTTAAAAAAAAATATTTTAGTCTCGAATCTGAAATTTTCTTTAATATCCTTCAGGATTCAAGGGATTTGAGGGTCCCGTACTTTTTTTATTAGATAAATTAAGTGTATGGACATTGTTTAGTGACATTTCAACGATTAGTTTGATTGGTTGTTCACCAATTGCAATTTAAATTTATTTAACTTTCCAGAATATGCTAGCTTCTTAAAATACCTTGTTAGCTGCAAGCCAGTATAATATGTAGTATATTCCCCACAGCTTTTTATCTGAATGACAGTTGAAAAATCATTCATATGCTTGGGTTTTAGGTAAAAGATCACTGTTTTGTTAAAAATGTTAAGATTTTTAATTACATATTATATTTTGCATTAAAAATAAAATATACTTAAGTTTTCTCATATGATTTAATTACTCTTAATTATTTCTTTTTATTCAATCCAAAACAATATTTTAAACATAGTTAAAATAACTTATTCTTTGTTTTGGGAATGTTAATATAATGCGTAATATAGTGCATATATTAATTCCTTTTAATACAGGGACCATATTTACTTCAAAAAGAGTAAATAGTTATAATTTTTTTATTTATAGTAAATTGTTTTATAATGATTTTATTGTATTTCAAAATCTTTCACTATATAAAAAATTGTATCCATTGCATGGGTGCACCATTGTAAGTTTTCATCATGATCAATCACATGGTTTTAATTCATAAGTCACCATTTTGAAGCGTTATTTGTTAGACCTTTTGTGAAAGTGCTGTTAATAGTAATTTTTTAAAGTGGAATAATATTTGTGCCCGACCTCAAATAAATATAAATAATATTGGCCTAAATTACTGTGGTTAACTATCATATTCATATAGTACCCCTACATTTTCATTACAGTAAGCCAAAGTGACAGATGTCGGCTGTTGGCGTAGGGATACATTAGGGATTAGGTAAACTCGAGTGGTGAATGTAATTTACTTGTTCGACTATTTAAAGCACAGCATATTAACATTTAAGGCAATATCATTAACAAGTTGAAAAAATGTTCAAAATTTAATGACCATTAGAAACTCCCTGGCATTTGGCTTGAAAGAAATTTTTAGGTTTTATTAGTTTAAACAATTTTAACATGAGTGGTGAAGTAGGGTTTTATCTTTCCAATATCTAATCACATATTTTGTTTATTTTTCTTACACACGTGTCTTTCAAATACTCGAAAGTATTTGTAGTTTTAATCATTACCTACTATAGTTATGGTTTAAATTAGGAGGGATAGCCAGCACACTTATCTTGGTGATACTGGAGTAGAAATTGTTTAGATATAACACTAAAAAAAACACAAACACATTTTTAAGGACAAGCTTTCACTGTCACAGACGGTTTCATCAGGTCAAGAAAGTAAAAGTAGACTGATGCTATTGGTTGAACTGTGAGGTTGATCAAAGCACTGGTGTGTGGTCAACTAAACAGAGCTCAAAATAGCGGGCCCACAACATCAACAGGAACCAACAACATCATCCCTCTGGTCACTACAAACCACCCTGGACTCCACAAACTCAACAATCTCTTGAAAACAGGTTTCCACATACTACAGTCCTCCACCACTACACAACTTGTCTTCAAGGAACCTCCAAAAGGAACCTATAAACAACCAGCCAATACACGCAACTTACTTGTAAAACCTAAACTGCCGGTCCGCACTATTCAACCCGAACCCAAACAAATATCAGGTTGCTTTCCCTGCAAAACCTGCACAATACATAAACCAACCAATTCAGTCTCCAGCAACATAACTAAAATAAATTATCCTATAAAAGGCCACCATACTTGTGATTATGAAAACCTCCTCTACCAACAGGAATGCAACCAGTGTCAAGCACAGTACATTGGTCTCACAACAGAAACACCAAGAAAGAGAATGAATGGTCATCGACATGACACAAAAATGAAAAATAAAGAGAAGCCTGTAGCAGCACATGCCGAAACCCATAATTGTGACTTTAATAACTGTTACACAACCAAGGTGGTCAAATCCCTGAACAAAGCAATATGCAACCCTTCACAACTAAGGATATGGGAACTAGCCCATCAAAATATCATCAAATCCAGACAAACCCCCGACCTCAACATTAGATAATTCCTCTCCTTCCTACCAGCACACTTATTATTATTATTATTATTATTATTACCGCGTCTTACTACCCGTTCGGTTTGTATGCACTTACGCTAATGTGTAATGGTAGGGTGATTGGGAGATGAAATGGAGGACCTACAGTTTAACGTGGGATCCGAACCACGGTGGAGGCCTGGCGTTCCTCACATTCACAAGATGTTTTGTCAGAGGTGAAGGAAGGGTTTGGTAGCACACTTATTATTACATTCAATGTCATAATAATAATACAGTATATAACACAATTTTTAGTTTTTCATCTATCTATTTATTCACAGTGCTGCCATCTATATAGTGATATTATAACTGGAAAACAGTCGGTTGTGGACGGTCAACCTCACAGTTCAACCAAGAGCATCAGTCTACTCTCTTAACCTGATGAAGCTGTTGGTGACAGTGAAAGCTTGTCCTTAAAAATGTGTGTCTTGTTTTTTAGTGTTCTATCTAAACAATTTCTACTCCAGTATCACCAAGGTAAGTGTGCTGGCTATCCCTCCTCATTTGAACCGCGATTTAGCCCAGTGCTCTGTTCCAAATAACCTTATAGTTAATATAAGAGAACACCCACAATAATAAAAAGAAAATAACCAGCTCTATCTACAACAATGATGCAGATCAACATAATTTATAGGTTACGAATATAGCCACAAAAAGTATATATTTTTTTTGTGACTTCTTACTACATATTCCGGTTACATGCATAGTCATTATATTCATGAATTTTAAAATAGGTTATAAGTGAGCATGCGCTGAAACGATTGAGTCCAAGTTTCCCTGTTCCCATAGAGGTGGGAGGGTAGGGTTGTAAGGCACGTTAGATTTTATACACCTAACAATTTTTTTTAATAATGATTTTATTCATGTTTCTCTCTTTTGTCAGACAATATAATGATTATGGATTAAGTTGTGCTTTTCAAGTAGGCCTGACTAAGTAATTTTTTAATTCAAAATATTATGTTTTGTTTATAAGGTGAAAGATTCAATCATTGAATACAGTAAAATACCGAATCCTTGAATCTCGAATACTCGTCAGGATTTGGTGGATTCGAGTGGCCCATCTCTAAATAAAACTAAACATAGGTCAAGAGGTTTTCCCACATCTTCCTACAAAATCCAATAAAATTAAACAAATAATATTTAGCACCGCGTCTTACTACCCGTTCAGGCTATATGCTTTAAGTACTAATTACGCTAATGGATTAGGAATTGGGAAGGTTGAATTAGAGGAAATGAACCCGCATTTGCGTGGAGGGAGAGTGGAAAACCATCTAGGAGAAAAATCACCCCCAGTTCACCCGACCGAGATTCGAACCTCGATCTCCCCATCCTCAGCAGTCGAGCAGCTCAACACGACAAGTGTGAATTAAACAAAGTATGGATGAGTTTGTTTTAAGTCTTGACTCGCCTCTGCCTAAAGTGCGAACAACCTGACCATGAGTTTACAGAAATAGTTTCAAATTAGGCGAGGGTGAGAAACGAAGCCACTCACCTAGATGCAGATCCTTGAGCTGGTCCCTTGCTGCACACATCTGGTAGAATATATGATAGTTCCTCTCGTCGGGCGCCTGGAACACCACCCGAGATTTCTCCAGCAAGTAGGTCCTCATGCTGGCCCCCTGGATATGGTATTGCTTGTCAAAGTGAATTTCTATGAACTTGCCAAACCTAGAGCTGTTGTCGTTCCGGGTTGTCTTGGCGTTCCCAATGGCCTGAGCAGGACAATAACTGGCTGATCAATTCAGCACGCAAAACAATCACTTTCAAACCAAATGGAAAAAATAGCATCAAATGTCTGGTTTCAATATACATTGACAGAGTAAAAGATGGGGGGAGGAGAGCTTATAGTCCCTTAAAGAAAAATATAGGTCAATATATTCCCATTTAAAAGTTAGGCCTCGTCAAGCCTCTTCTCGGTAGAGAAGTGTTGATGGCTTGATTTGACCCGAGAATTACTGAGGTGTGTTTTGGACCTACAGCCAATCCACCCTAGGAGAGGTGGTGGGTGAAAGCAAGAAGAAGGCTCTTTATTTCAAACATTGACGGAAAGTAACTAATGCCAACCTATTTGGAAATAATCATAGTTTTCTTTGTAGTACTTTATTATCAATTATTATTTCCTAATAGAATTACATTAGTGACTTTCTACCAATGTTTTTAACAAAGAACCTTCTGGTATTTCTGTTAGCAACGCTCTCCTACTGTAGATGGGTTAAGTTATGTAAGTTTCTGGTAGGTTCATTGAAACTAACCGCTCGGTATAGTAATGAAATAAACTAGTTTTAGCGCTGTCGAGTTAAACACTTGTATACTAGTTACACTATTGGTTTTAGGAATGAGAAAGGTTATATTAGAGGAAGTGTGTGCACAATTGCATGGATAGAGAAAGAGAGTGGAGAACAATTTTGGAAAAACCGCCCTCAGTGCACCCGACCTAGATTTGAACCTTGATCTTCCCATCACCAGCAGTCTAAGTTACTGCGAGCGTAGCGTGTTAAAACCACACAGCCCCCGAAGTGGGTAATCTACTAGTTAATACATCGGCAGTCTAAGTTACTGCGAGCGTAGCGTGTTAAAACCACACAGCCCCCGAAGTGGGTAATCCACTAGTTAATACATTGTAAGGTTTATAAAGAAATGAAATTAACTTTTAAAAAATAAAACTCAATGTGAGACTAAAAGCAAATTAACATGACAATAATGCAAACCATTATAATTCTAAAGAGTTGTGATGGCTCAAGTGAAAATGACCAACGTCTGGAGTTATTTTCTCACAAGATATTTGCTATCCACGCCAGTTTGGTTATAGTGGATTATGAACTGCTCGAATTCCGGCCATGAGTTAAATTTGAGTTATCAATGGGTGAATGTTGGCAGCTTTCAGAGTGTGTGCTCACCTCCATAATCGGACTGGAGGCAAGGACCTTCTTCTCCACCTGGGTTTCCGTCGAGGCTCCGCCCACTGTGGCAAAGTAACGCATGGCGTACTTGGCCGAGACAGTCTTGCCAGCGCCGGACTCCCCGGACACAATGATGGCCTGATCTTTTTGTTCCCTAGTGACACAGTAAACACACTCCAGTTCTACATGTTTGGTGAGTCATTTAGTTCACTGCTCTGTAGAGCAATACAGTAAAAGTTGATTATGTAACAAACAAATATAAATGATAAACAAGACAAATGGTCTCCACACTGACTAGATTTGATTACCAGTCTTAGTAAGAATGATGTTTAAATTATGTCAGGCGTAATGAACACGGTTTTCCATGTGTTATTTTCCCATTGTCGACCATTGTGTTCTCGGAGTAAGTGCTCGCCTTAAGATCCGATGTTCATGGGTTCAAGCCTAGCCAGGGTCGATAGATTTTTCCCGAGCAATACAAATCCGTAGCACAACTTCCTTATGAGAGAAAGAAAAGCCGTCGGTCACATGTCGATTGTGGTATGTAAAAGAATCCTGGAAGGGCTGGGCAAGCCAGGCGGTTGCCTGGGGCGCAAGCTCGAGGGGGCGCCAAACAGAGTATTAACCTAACCTGACATAACCTGGGTGTTTGTTAGAGAAAGGGTTGTTAAGCATAGCAATCGTTCATATTTTGATACTAAAATGAAACGTTACATATTTGGTAAAGTTTTTTATGGTGAATAAAATAGGACATTGTGCCACTATTAAAAAGTTCTTTTACATCCACCATCTTGAAAAAATGGCAACTTAAAACAGTATTTTGCAATCATCTCATGGACCGTTCATCCATCATTTCAAATTGTTTGTTTTGACCAAATATAAATAGGATAAAATTGTCTATAAAACACATTCTTATAGTTTTCTTTGTAATTCTAACCATTCTTGTACAGTTTCCAAATGAAACTTTTGGGGTATGATTGCCAATTGGGGATTTTCCCTTCAAATTATTTTCCTATCAAACCCAGGTTACGTTAGGTTTGGAGATACTAATTAGGTTTAGGGATTGTTTTTCTTGGTGGCTGTGTGGTCTAACGTGCTAATCTTGTGTTGGACTAGACTGCTTAAGACTGGGAGACCGGAGTTCGATCCTGGTCAGGTGCAATTATGGTTTTCCCTTCTAAGGGGTTTTTACTCTCCTCCTCCGCAAATGTGGGTGCACTTTCTCTCAATTAAGCCTTCCCAAAACTTAACCCATTAGTGTAATTAGTACATAGGCATACAACCTGAACAGGTGGTAGGAAATGGCGGTAAAAAAAATAAATCCCTTTCATGTCAAAGCACCGTTAGGTTTGGGGGTTTATTTTCATATTTTCCAATTAAATAATGGTTATATAGGTCGGCGCCAAAAATCAATCCCCCCCAGGCCACCCCTGCTAGAATGTGTGTGAAAATAACTTTCCTGGCAAAATTGGTAGGCTGTTTAACACTCGCTCATAGAAATTCCCGTGCGCTGATATATTAGCTCGTTCAGAAAGTGCTCATTATTTTCCTAAGCTAATGTGAGTGCACCTCATCTGGATTATGAAACAATCTTCTTCAATTGTACACCTTGGACTGAGCTTTTTCTCCTTTTAAAGCCCCGCATCTCACTTCCTGTTCAGGTTATATGCTTGCTTACTAATATAATAGAGGTTATAGGAATGAGGAGTGTTATATTTAGAGGAGGTTTGCCTGGAGAGAGAGTGGAAAACCACCACCCCAGTCTAACCGGGCGAGATTTGAAGCTCATCAGCAGTCTTGTCTACTGTCATAGTAGTGTCACAGACCATGTGATTTAGCTGTTAGTAATGTTACAGCCCATGCCAGTGGGCCGGTGAACTTAAAGTCAGTCTCATTTGATCTAGTCTGCTGATAACAATGTCGGGTTTGTATCTTGTCCGGGTATGCTAAAGATTGTTTTTTTTTTCTAAATGGTTTCCCACTCTTTAATTTGTGAAATGTGGGTACATTTCCTCCTAATTCTACCACTCTAATCATCAACCACCATCAACTCTTCCCAGAGTGCGGCCAGATCAGTTTCTTTCCACCATTCTTACTCTTCAAGTTTGTAGCCCTGACCCAGGGCAAAACCATAAATAATAATAATAATAATTTTATAAAATAAACTCGAAGAAAAATACTAATTGTCTATTTGCAATATTATTAAATACAATGCAACTTAGTATTTTTTTAATATTCCATGTTGTTCATACCATAAATTGTAACAGCTAGGTTTTTAATGCCTGGAACTTTTTTTTTTAAATAAGTGCATAAAGCAATAATATTCCTCCTTTGAAATTGTCAACCGAGATATCCTAAATGGTAAATACACAAAATACCCTCAAAATGTAGGGAATTTGAGGGTTCAAAATTTGTAGGTATTAATAGTGCCTCAACCTTTTCAAATGGGACCAGAGTTAAAAGTTAATTGTCGATTTATAATATTAAAAAAAAAGTTCTATCTATAAAGAGTCAAGTGAATATTTACAAATGTAATGTATAGCAGAGAATGAGCATAGAAAACCCGAGGATGTGGCCAAGCAACAACAGGGGTTAGCATCACCTCTCAAGCTTAGTGTAGGCCTCCTCGGCCACTGCGAAGATGTGGGGTTCCAGGTCGCCCATGGCCTGGCCACGGTACGCCCAGATTGTGTCGGAGCCGTAGATGGGCAACTCATCGTAAGGGTTGATGGCCACAAGCACGATACCTGAAACAAATTGATTCGATTGTAATAGTTATTAGGTTTCTTATTTGGGATATTCACCGAGCACTTTTTGAATTATTCTTTTAAGCTGAGTCTTTCTACCTGTTCAGGTTATACGCACTTACGCTAATGTGTAATGTTAGGGTGATTGTGAGATGAAATGGAGGACCTACAGTTTTACGTGGGATCCGAACCACGGTGGAGGCCTGGCATTCCTCACATTCACAAGATGTCTTGTCAGAGGTGAAGGAAGGGTTTGGTAATCAGATAAATCTGTGCCGGGACCNGGTGGAGGCCTGGCATTCCTCACATTCACAAGATGTCTTGTCAGAGGTGAAGGAAGAGTTTGGTAATCAAATAAATCTTTGCCGGGACCGAGGATTGAACCCCGGCCGCCAGCATAGAAGTCTGACACCTTACCCCTGGACCGCCAGGTCACCCTGATCATTTACTAATTCATCATTGTGAAAGAGGCGATCTGGCGAATGACAGCCTTATAGATTTTTTTCTGTCAATCTATTTTATGAACTAACAGTTGTATTATGTGTTTGAATGTCCATCTATTTTACGGAGGAACATCGTTCTATTGTTACCAAGTATTTACTCTGGAGACACCGTGACTGGATGGTGGTATCATCTCATTGTCAAACTTCCAAAAGTACTTCTTTATTTGTTTGTATAAATTTGTTGCTATGTAGACACTACTTTTGTTATTATAATTAACTAACCTCTCTCTTTGCCAAAATGTTTTATTTTGCATGTATCCTGTATTGTGTGATTAATTTAGTTTGCTAATTACTTCTCTGGCACAATGTATTTTGTTTCCTATTTGTTTTGCTGTTGCCACGCCCCTTAGGATGAAGATATCCATGTGCTCATAATGGTTCATCTTTCACTCCGTTCCAGAAAACAGTCATGTGTGGTAATGTTACAATTTAAAAGTGCTAGCATGTCTTCTCTTTGGTCTTAAAATGTACTTTGTTAGTTAATTTGTCTCTTTTCTCCTAACATGGACTAGGACTTGTTGACAAATAATTCTTGTTTACTACTCATCTTAATGTAATTTATCATATTTTCACTGTTAATGTAAAAGTCTTATGTCAAAAAAATATATTTTTTAGGAAATAAAAAAAGTTATTTTTGTTTGGGTCAGATTTGTAGCCTTCAAAATTTGACTGGGTGTTTAAGAGGGCATTTTAAATCACATAAAAGATGGACTAGAGGGTAACCTTAGTTGATAAGAGATTTATCATAACATACAACATATTACAATTTCCTCATGCAACTAACACAGGACGGCGTGCATCTTTACTTTTTGGAGTTGAATGTGGGGGTAGTAATGAAAAACACAACATTTCATTTAATTTATCTGTAAAAAAGCATAGGAAAATTATTGAAAATTAATTAATTCAGTCGTTTAATATCTATAGTTATTTACACTTAATTATAGTCGACTCAAGCCTTGACGATGTGGACATTTATTTTGTATTTTTTTCGAGACATTCATGTCATATCCAATCACAAAATCCATGATAATCTGGTTCTCTAAATGCCTCAACTCTTTAAATTTTCTCTGTATTATGACACGGGGTTCTGTGTACATCGGTTTCAATTAGAGATGCGAGACAAAGTTTTACAAAACGGAAAATTTTCAATTATTACTTCTGTAATATAATTTCCACTGACTCAACGGATGATAATAATAATAAAAATAATAATAATTAGTGGTAGTGATAGACTAGACTGCTGATTACAGGGAGATCGAAGTTTCGATCCCAGTTGGGTGTAGTGAGAAAAGTTTTCTTAATTGGTTTTCCATTCTCATTATGCCTAAAAAATGTAGGTGCAATTCCTCTAAGTTCAACCTTCCTCGTCCCTAATACATTAATGTAATTAGTACACAAGCGTATAAGTCGCGAGGCTAAAAAAATATGTTAAAGAAACAAATGAATGTGAACCTTTGAAGACACATTTTCATAAATAATACCTCAATTTTTTTTGTCATCAATAAGTTAACTAAAATAATTTTAAGGTTGGCCCAACATTGGCCTTACCCATATTCCTTGCTTCCTTTCTACCGCTCCCCCACCTTAATTACCCTTCCTTTCTCTTGCTATTATTTAATTCTCTTTCTGTATCTTTTGCTTTTTATTGTCTGGAGGCGTCCTTTCTGTTTTAATGTTGCTTAAAATCCTCTGTTTACTTTTCCTAGATTGTACTTGATGCCCGACACATTCTGGTCAAAGCGAATCCTATGTTCATGATCTTGAATACTCAGGAGAACAAAGAACACAAAGCACTTGGTACATTATCATTCTTGCAATTGGTTTGGTGTTCTCAGTAAAGATGTTTCTTGCTTCCCAAAATGAGCTTCAAAGTCTCTAGGATGCTTGGCAGTAGTGAGACTCCATTTTAGGAAGTGATTGTAAGAACCAGTTCACATTACCTTTCTTTTTGTGACTGCGTTTCAGAATTGATGAATTCTTGGATTTCACTAGACTGTAGCTTATCGGTGCTCTTTTGATTGGCGTTCTGTTCTTCTAATTATTATCTGTTTAGAGAACATTTCAATACCCACTCTCTTACAGATCTCTCCCCTAAAGAGAAAGTACAGTAGCTCCATGGCTTCTTTGGTGCTGACTGACAGCTCACAGCTGAAAGTTGATGGCTTTGAAAAATCACCAGAACAAATTATGTATCCCTACGCCAAACCATATGATCTGTAAAAACACATGTTTAGCAACTGTCACTTCTGACAGTCAACATTTAGGTATATACCTAAATGTTGACTGTCAGAAGTGAGCATTGAACTGTCAGTCAGCACCAAAGAAGCCATGGGGCTACTGTATTTAAGAAAAGAGTTTTAAAAATTTCTGACATTTTCATCACTTTTCTTGAGGTAATATCTGAAAGCAGTGACTCAAACTCAAATGTCCCACGCCAAAACAGAAGTT
Organism: Timema shepardi; assembly: GCA_902151425.1. NCBI lineage: Eukaryota > Metazoa > Arthropoda > Insecta > Phasmatodea > Timematidae > Timema > Timema shepardi. Next base: position 88,818 of record CABFVX010003162.1, read on the forward strand.
GTTTGTTCAATGAGTGATACGATTGTTGCATTTTTAGCCTCCCAATCAACTATGCTCTTCCAAAAATTGTTGAGTAGTCTATTTGTCAATTTCAGTTATCTTCTCACAAGCAATGACTCTTTTATTAGCCTTTACATGGCCATCGAGGCTTTATTTTCCTCTTCCCTTTCATTGCAAAGTTTATATTTTCTGTCCTCTTTGTTTCTTCAGTTCCAAATACTTCTCTCCTTTTTGGTGTCTTCATCAGACGAAATTGTATCTGGCTCAAAGTTATTAGAGTCTGAAGAAAACATAAGGAAAATGTGTACTTTCTTCAGGAATCTCAATGGCCGCCTCAAGGCGTTCTCAGGTATATTAGTCCAGTTCTGATCAATTAACTAATTGCAGGAAGCAGTACACAACCAGTGAAATACTCAGAAGCTGATGTTTAGATTATTTCAGAGACGGTTGTTCGAAGACAGTCAGGTGATTGCCTCTTACTGGCTGAAAAGGAGATAGTGGTCTGAGAAGAGTTCTCCTGAAAGTGGTCTGGTGTGCTACTTCTCACTTCTTCCACATTTCTATTAGTAGATGATCCGAGAATGGGATCTAGACGACTTTTCAAGTCGCTGTACAATTGCTGCTCTTTTTGAGGCAATGATAAGCTGAGCTCTTTCCTGTTCCTTAGCCGTGTTAACAACCTTTTACCCTCGAGATGACTTTTTTTTAATTGTTTCAGAAGAAAATAAGATGTGGGTCTAGTTACAAAAAAGGGGGATAGAAATTAAATTCTTTCATTTTATTCTGTACAAAAACACTCCAGTCTTAAGATGGAAGTTACAGAGCAAATTTAAATTGGATTAAAAAGATGATGATAATACAAATGTAATTAATGTGATTTATTATTTCTAATAAAAGGCATAATTTAAACATGAATAATAAAATAATATCAATTTGAATCATTGCCTAGTGGCTTGGAAATGTATAATAGGACATAAATAACACTCAATTTAATATTTGTCTAAAGAGATGATAAAAATAAGGGAAGAAGGGATGAAAATGTTAAATTATTGAAAAACTAAACCATAACCTTAATATAATGCCTATTTAACCGATAACGTGTAATTTTTATCTTGATAAATACTGAAACTATTATAAAACTTTCTGGTATTTTAAAAATCAAAAATAACGAAACGTTAACCAAACTAAAAAATACAATTTTGATTTAAATAAACTAAAAAAACTCACTGAAAAACAAGAAAACGACATTACTTCACACAACAAAACAAACCTGACCTGACAAACAACATTTTAGAGTAACCGCTTGAGAGAAACATGTGACTTTTCACATTTTCCTTTTTTCTCTATTTCCATTCAATTTGACAGCAGACGGAGGCATCAGAAAGATAATTTTTGCATTAACAGGGATGATATGTAGCTTCTATATTTTTAGTCGCAGGCTTATCATTTCTTACTTGGGTCAAATTTTACAGTTTTGGACAAATGGGCTTAAGTAAGACATTTTTTATTTTTCTCATATGACTCCCACTGGTGTGAAAAAATAATGTTTTAGAAGCGTTGTTAAATTAATATTTCTCTACCCCCCCTCCTTCCTTGATGCCAGTGTGTGAAAATTAACATTTATATGGTCCCTAGACACCCCTGGTTGGGGTTCACGTGTGACGGAAAACAGAAAAGACACTTTACAATATGTTAGCAAGTTTAATGTTTAGAGTAAACTGAATGTAGGCATTCGCTAGTGATTGTTATTTGGGTTCAGAATATTGTTTACAAATATTAATTTCATCATCATAACTTAATAACATGTCTGCTTACTGCCTGCCTATTAGGGATGTAAATTAGCAGACGCCCACAGCCACGGGCGCCTAAGATTCCAATAACACATATTAGCTCGGGCTTGACGCATTTTCTCGGTGAGCTGATGCACGTCTGGTAACATTGTGTTGAGTGAAGATCGCCGAAACGGTGAGTAACTTTGCTTTTATTAAAAAGAATATGGTTTTGAAATATGTTATTGATAATTAATTTGATGTGCATTTTGCATTAAATGTGTTGGTTTTATTTACTTTAAGGAAGTTCTGGTCTATTTTTTGGTTAAAATACCAAAAATTTGGAAATTGACAAATTTCGAAAAAGATGTGATATTGTTCTTAATTTAAAGATAAAATGTATTTATTACATTGTGTTTCTTAGATAAATGTATTTATAAATTTCAAAGGTTTGCTAATATTAAATATTGCAGCTGGGTGATAATTTGTTGATTTGCGTTTTTTCACTTAATCATTGGCAACAACAGAATGTATTTAAAACTGGTTTGTCGACAAATAATACTGGCATGGCAGTAAATAAGGTAATAAAAGTGGGCCTCTGAATAGTCTGTGCTTATTTTCAAGCTAAATGAACCAACGAATTGAACTGTTTTATAAATAATCTCTCCTATTTATTAAAAAAAGACATTTATACCGACTGTTTGACAATTTTATACTTCCTGGAGCCTACACTAAAGACACTTGACACTGTGTATGACAACTTTGTAACACGAGCACAGCACAAGACTTGACCATGGTCTAGTGCCCGAGAATATGATCTGTGTAATGGTTTAGCAGATGCCTCAGAGCTATACCACTCAGGTATACCAACCCCTCCACTTCGGTGGCCGTGTGGAGTCTAACACGCTACTCTCGCTAGCTAGACTGTTGATGATAGGGAGATCAAGGTTCGAATCTTAATCAGGTGTACTGAGTTTGGTTTTTCCAAAATGGTTCTCCACTCTTCCTCCAAGAAAATGTGGGTACAGTTCCTATAAATATAGCCTTCCTAATCCTTAAAGTACATAATCAAACTTGAACGCGTACTAAGATGTGGTGCTGAAAAAAATACTGACTCAACCGTGAATAGATATAGAAAAATGACACCCAGAAAGATATTTGAGCCGTGGTCGAGTCTGTCAATCGGTAGAGCGATTAGCAGGTGAAGACAGCCGACAGGGGTTCACATCCCTGTCTGACCGTCATTTTTGCTAAATTCACCAATCATTCCATCAGAATGTTATCTGGAAAGAAGTGTTTGTTTGATTGAACACACATATGGTGGCCATGTTACACACTTGAAGACTGACACATAAAATAGTAAAGTTAGTCTACGTGTGATTGAATGTATGCTATGAGCTATAGAATCAACAAAGTGCAGTCTGAGTGTCTGTTGGTCAATATAACACATAAACCACACAACATTAATCTTTTATTTAGCCGGTCTGTCATTCATTGGCCTTATCCACCCTATTCAATCAACACCTTAAACACGTCTTTAGGGCAGCTGTATAATGAATAAGAATAATGGATTTGAAAATCGGTGTGGACGAAAATAATATTATTGGTGAAATTGGGGTGTACCCTTTCACAATGATGGAATGTTTGTTCCAGAGTTATTCTAGTTTGTAAGTTGTGCACCGATGTAGCGAGTTGTTTCTAAAAATACAGATTAAATACCAATAGTACCCAATAAAAATCTAGTCTCCTGTTTATAGAACATAATCTTTAGCAACAATAAATCACAATACTGTTGGAGAATATTATCCTCTTTCTAGATCAAAGAATCAGAGGTTTGTCTTATGATCTTCTGGAAATTAGATTTGAATGATATTAGAGCATGAAATTTTAAAATTAAACTACACCAGCAATCTAAGGTGCATACCATTTAGAGACTAGTAAAGCATTAAAACAACATAGCTATTTTTAGAGCTAAATGCAAACAGTTTTCCATTTTTCTTTAGTGTTTATTTTAAGAATAATAGCAATTTGATGTTTATCTGCAAGGTACAATATAACAAAGTTAACCAAGAGAGTAGGTAGTACTTTAGTTCTGGCCTTCACTTATACATCACCTTTCTTCATACTTTATTAGCTCCCACTCGCAGTTATCCGGTCTTCCAATCTACCTCTTGGTCTCCCTTGCCGTATTTCCCCAACATTCTCCTTGCTTCCTCTACTATCATGTGGTACTCCCTGTAGACTACTACTACTACATTCTCCTTGCTTCCTCTACTATACTGTGGTACTCCCTGTAGACTACTACATTCTCCTTGCTTCCTCTACTATCATGT
>CABFVX010003163.1:6396-25829 GCA_902151425.1 Timema shepardi
TCAGTTTCCCCCATAAGCTAACAGGTGTATTGGGTCAGTTTCCCCCATAAGCTCACAGGTGTATTGGATCAGTTTCCCCCATAAGCTCACAGGTGTATTGGGTCAGTTTCCCCCATAAGCTCACAGGTGGATTGGGCCAGTTTTCCCCATTAGCTCACAGGTGGAATGGACTACGAGACCAGCTCCCCCATATGCTCACAGGTGGATTGGGTCAGTTTCCCCCATAAGCTCACAGGTGGATTGGCTCAGTTTCCCCCATAAGCTCACAGTTAGATTGGGCCAGTTTTTCCCATTAGCTCACAGGTGGGATGGGCCACATTCGTTGTCCAGGAAGATGATAAAAAAGATAGATCTATCAAACTTAATAACAATGCAGTTGGGCTACGTATACCTGATATGATAAAAGGTTGTGCATATACGTATAAAACAATAAGTACAAACTATAGTAATTAAGTAAGTATAAAGTAACTACTCTTAATTGTAGGTCTACGGGCTACGGTTACAATAAAAAAAACGCCTGGTACAGACAGACGTCCTGGTATGGACAAACCAAATAAAAAATCCACTTTTTTATGTTTTGGCTCACTTACTTGCTTTAATTAAATTCGTATTTGATATGCAATAAATGCTAAACCATATCAAACACTTTTTGCAGGTTTGTTGTTGTATTTGCACGTAAGTAAACCAATCTTAATTTTTTTAAACTAAACATGTATTATTATTTATCATGTAAAATGGTCCCAACACACCAATTTTGAACAAAATGTTTAAAGATTGTTTTTAAATCAATCATCAGTACACTTTCTATAAAATATTGTTTACACCAAAAACAACTATACAGTGCTATTTTTCAGGTGTTATTTATCATGTAAAACAAATCCTAGAAATATATTTTCAACCCAATCGTTAGAACGATTTTTGAAAAAAAATTATTATTCCAAAACATCCCTCATTGGTAAACTAGCCTACCAAAAGAAAAAGTCGGAGAGACAGAATAAATAACCCAATTTTTATGTTGGGGCTCACATAGAAGGTCATCATTATCTTGAAATTGATTTTTTTAACAATTACACTATTTTATTTTGAACTTAAACCTCTTTTATCTCAAAACATAATTTTTACCTATGGGCCCTTCTTCTAAGTACCACCTCAATTTTATTAAAATGAAAATCCATATTGAACTTTCACTAAAAGTCACTCACCTTCAACAACCTTTAATGCTTCTTGATTTGTCGGCAGTTTCGGAAAAGCATCGCGCCTGCCCACGTAAGTGTTATTTCGCACCAAGGCGATATCATTCGTTGTCATATCTTCTGCACGATGTTTTGCCAACTCAGAACGGATGAGTTTCGATTTTTCTTTCACGTGAATTTCCCTTAGATATTAGCTCTACACCATTCCTTATAACTGGTCGATATATATTTTTCACCCCTTCGTTATTATGATTCGTATCACCATCAGTTATGACATTACTGTCTATGTTGTCCGTGTACACTTTTTGTTAGCACATCTTCAGCCAACTTTACCATCGGTAGCAGCGTGAGCCATCGAAAATTTGTTACTATCTATGACAAGCAATTTTCTGCCCCTTTCACTCCACATAAACGAACCTTCCATGTTCCAATCACGGGAACAGTACACGAATTGATTTCTATAGTTAGGATGTATATGTCTTTACATGTCTATGCACAACCTTGTCTCAAAACTGGTATACGTGGTCCAACTGTAATGTTTACGTAAAATGTATACGTGGCTCAATTGTAATGTTTACGTAAAATGTATACGTGGCTCAATTGTAATGTTTACGTAAAATGTATACGTGGCTCAATTGTAATGTTTACGTAAAATGTATACGTGGCTCAATTGTAATGTTTACGTAAAATGTATACGTGGCTCAACTGTAATGTTTACGTAAAATGTATACGTGGCTCAACTGTAATGTTTACGTAAAATGTATACGTGGCTCAACTGTAATGTTTACGTAAAATGTATACGTGGCTCAACTGTAATGTTTACGTAAAATGTATACGTGGCTCAACTGTAATGTTTACGTAAAATGTATACGTGGCTCAACTGTAATGTTTACGTAAAATGTATACGTGGCTCAACTGTAATGTTTACGTAAAATGTATACGTGGCTCAACTGTAATGTTTACGTAAAATGTATACGTGGCTCAACTGTAATGTTTACGTAAAATGTATACGTGGCTCAACTGTAATGTTTACGTAAAATGTATACGTGGCTCAACTGTAATGTTTACGTAAAATGTATACGTGGCTCAACTGTAATGTTTACGTAAAATGTATACGTGGCTCAACTGTAATGTTTACGTAAAATGTATACGTGGCTCAACTGTAATGTTTACGTAAAATGTATACGTGGCTCAACTGTAATGTTTACGTAAAATGTATACGTGGCTCAACTGTAATGTTTACGTAAAATGTATACGTGGCTCAACTGTAATGTTTACGTAAAATGTATACGTGGCTCAACTGTAATGTTTACGTAAAATGTATACGTGGCTCAACTGTAATGTGGGGTTACTTCTACCCATTTTAAACGCAGATCATAACATATTTTCGTGGCCCAATTGCAATGCTCCCCTGGCTATACGATTATGTACTAATTAAGGTAGGGGTTTTAGGGATGTGGAAGGTTATATTGATAGGAAGTGTACCCGCATTTGCGTCGAAACAAAATGGAAAACTATTTTGGAAAAAACCATCCTCATTACACCCAACTGAGAATCGAACCTCGATCTCCACATCATCGGCAGTCTAGTCCATAGTTGATCAACTTTTTTTTTTCCAATGTAGCCACAATTGTGGTGAATGAGAGGTGAAATTCGCCACTCCGTGTAAAAAATTGAGAAATTAGTTAAATCAACACACAGTTAGAACTAGTTTATGCAAGACATGTACATATTGTTTACTCAATTACAAACTGACTCAGACTCAAATGATGAAAAATTGTTTGTATTTAAAATATAAGACAATTTAATGTGAAATTAGACAATCCTTTTGTTACAAGCTACAACCAGTAGGTATATACGCTGTCAGGAAAAAAATATTTTTACTGTGGAAGCTGGCAAATTCAAACTATCCACACCTTTACCGCCAATTTGCCAAGTAGCACAAGTGGCGAGTTGGCGATAGGTTTGCCCACCTCGAGTCTAGTCTGTTGCGAGAGTAGCGCGTTAGACCATACGGCTACTGAAGTGGGTGGGAAGCTAAATTGTATAACAATAAGAAAAGATACCCTATCCAAAATAATGATGGAGCACGACGTCCCTTGTGGGTCCTGTCACGTATTTCTGTCATTAATGGTGTAATTTCTATCTAATATTTATGAAGGGGATAACGTTGGGATAAGCCATCTTGTTTGGCGACTTGTGTTTTAATGCTGGTCATAGTGATGTGTGATATTCCACCGTTCAGGGTAGTGATGGCGCAGGCTGTCTTCAGGAACGGGGCCAGCACCGTAGGGTTCACTTACCCCACCGACCGCTACAAGAACAAGAGGAAGTACTGGTCCGAGGGCTACGGCCAGCTCACCAACCACGGAAAGAGACAAAATTTCCTGTAAATATATCATTTTCCAGTCAATATCGTTAAGAACCCTAACGAAGGCAGGCTTGTTATTCAAAAAGTTGTTTATTATTTTTAAATAGGGCTAAGATAAAAAATTGAGGTGAAAGGTATCTTTAATTTTTTTTTATAAGTTTGAATAGATTCATAAAACGGTGAAATTAGCTCACATTTCAGCGACATGTACGCGAAATATTGCATTTCTGATACTAAATTAAATTGTTTGAAATAATATTTATATATAATATCTTATATATAAAATTCTCGTGTCACAATGTTCGTTCCCGTACTCCTCCGAAACGGCTTGACCGATTCTCATGAAATTTTGTGAGCATATTGAGTAGGTCTGAGAATCGGCCAACATCTTTTTTTCATACCCCTTAGTGATAAGGGTTGTCCACCCTTAACATTTTTCTATAATTTTTAGACATTTTTTTAATATCTTTATTTTTTTATTATGTCGCATTAAAAAATACATACAACCCTAAATTTTTACCCTTTTATCACCAACCCCTATTTTTTAATAGCCATTTTAGTAATTTAATCATTTTTCATCCCCGGTCGATAACTGATCAATCGTCATTTAATTAGTTATCCCCGCCAGTTGTCTACAGGTGTCACTTCTGACCCAGTAAACAGCACGGAGTAGGGATGAGAACGAAGCCGGTCTCCTGTTTCTCTCACACAATAAGACTTCTCTCACTCCCTACACAGTTGTCGGCCATCATTATTGTTTATGCATCAAGTGTAGTAGTAACGTTGACAATTATTATTTTGCTATCTCAGTGTAACTCTCATATTAACTATTAATCATTCCTATTTTATTAATAACTAGAAATTACTTAAAAATTACGTTTGCCGGGTCAGCTAGTAATAATATAATAAATACTTTATTTTGTTTGAAGAAGGTTAAATATATAATATATATTTAACCTTCGTCAAACAGAATAAAGTTTTTTTTTTCAACAGGCTGATTCACAAGATAACGTACGATGAACAAAGTTTCACTGAGTGAGAGGTTATTTCCCTACAAGTAGGTGGCACCCTTAAAGAAAGTAGTAGAACCACCGTTATACTCGTGATTAAAGAACTAAAAACACGCTTCGGTGGTAGCATGTTCCAAGGCGCTATTCTCACATTAGACTAGACTGCCTGAGACTGGGGCGTTCGGGTTTAGATCCCGGTCGGGATTACTGAAAGGCGTTTACAACCTCCACGCAAATGCGGGTAAATTTTGTCTGAATTAAACCTACCTAATTCTTAACACATAAATGTAACTACATTGGCGTAAAATCCGAACAGGCAGTAAAAAGAACTACATTAAAAAAAAATTACCCATGGTCTGGTGAGGCTTATCAAAATAAAAGGGGTGCTGGTAGACTGGGTACTGACCTTCTCAAAGCTACTACCAACATTTCCCCCACAAGAGGGATGCCCCAGTCCCCATATACGGCGCCAAATACACCAATCTGTCGCATAAAAAGTGGCCAATCCACCACAGCCCGAATAAAACCTAAACCAGTTTAAATGTCTCACTCGAGGTGTGAGGTACGAATAGGCCTCTCTCTTATGTTCTACCGGTACTCGAACGTGGTCCAGGCTTGGCAGAGCTCTGCGTCAGAGGTACGGCCGCTTCATCAGCGACGAGTACGTCCCTAACGAGGTGTACGTCCTGAGCTCCGACGCCGATCGTGCCATCATGGGGTCGCAGCTCACCATGGCCGGGATTTACACCCCTGTCCCGACAGACCAGAAGTGGCACTCGGAAATAGACTGGCAGCCCATCCCCGTTCACACCTTGCCCGCTTACATGGACCTCATCTTCAGGAACAGGCAAGGACGGGGTGCACGCCCTCAAGTACTAGTTCCGAGGACGAGTGTTTTGGGCTCTCGCATACAGAAGCTTCGGATTCGAAATTTAGCCTTACGAATCCCGAATATTAAAACCTAATCCGAATCGGGGAAAAAGATTATGAACTAAAGAGGAAATATGTAATATTACACAATCTATAGAAATAGTTACTAAATGTTGAAAACTTTTTTTAAAATTATAATCCATTCACTGTCTAATGAGGATCCGATACTTTATCTCAGTTGGTAGCGTGTCTATCTACTGAGCTAAGGAGTCTCAAGTTCGATTCCCGGCATGGTCGAGCATTTTATCATTGCTGAAATGTGGGTCTACCCTTTCACATTGTTAAATTAATGGCTGGGGACTGGATGTTGTGCCTATTATAGTTTTAAGTTATATTATAAGAAGGTTCCCCCTTCCGGTTCTGAGGCTCTACTCTTGCACTTGACTGCTGATGATAGGGAGATCAGGGTTCAATTCATGGCCGGGTGTACTTAGGGTGGTTCTCCTTAAAATGGTTTTTTTTTCCTCTCCCTCCACTCAAATGTGGAAACACTTCCCCTAAATTCAACCTGCCTCATCCTAAACACAATAACATAATTAGTACATACGTGTGTAACTCGAAGGGGTAGTTAGAACTGGCGAGAAAGGGGGGGGGAGGAAAAAACGCATTAAATATTATTATTATTATTATCACCGCGTCTTACTACCCGTTCGGCTTATACGCACTTACGCTAATGTGTAATGGTAGGGTGATTGTGAGATGAAATGGAGGACCCACAGTTTAGCGTGGAATCCGAACCACGGTGGAGGCCTGGCATTCCTCACATTCACAAGATGTCTTGCCAGAGGTGAAGGAAGGGTTTGGTAATCAGATAAATCTGTGCCGGGAACGAGGATTGAACCCCAGCCGCCAGCATAGAAGTCTGACACCTTACCCCTAGTCCGCCAGGTCACCCGCATTAAATAGAAAACAAGAATACTCCCTTATATTATGGTAAAACGTAAGTATTGAACAAATACAAATTGATATTTCCGGCAATGAGGTGAGGTATGATTCCGAACAGGGGCAAGTGTCGTAAATTGGAAGTCCTCATTGGTCAGCTACCAGGCGTAATGAAGTTCCGCAGCTTCCACGAACGTCACCCGAATCTCTACAACTTCCTCTCTAACAAGACCGGTCTCAACATCACACACATGGAGGAGGCCGCCAGGTTCCAAATCTTCTTCTCGATCCTCAACAACTTCGGTTACCCCCTACCCGAGTGGGCGCATCAGGTAGGGAGGGATAAAGGCATCCATCCACATCAGGGTGCAACAATTTTTCATTTTTTTCTTTTAACCCTCAATGGTGGTCAAGCAGTCATAAGGAGTTCGGCTCGCACAGCGATTGTTTGCTGTTTGCGGGGAGGTTGGGCCTCTAATCTCGGCTGATGTGTGCTTGAATTGTTTCACAGCCTCCCTACTCAAATTTGAGTTGATCTTCTCTAAATTATACTTCCCTGATACCTTCCCATATAAACGTAAATATTAATATAACCCGGACAGGTAGTAAGACGTGTTTTAAATATGTATGTATGTGTTCATATATATATGTGTGTGTATGTATATATGTATGTGTGTATGTATGTTTGTAATGTATGTATGTGTGTTTGTATGTATGTATGTGTGTTTGTATGTGTGTTTGTATGTATGTATTTATGTATGTATGTATGTATGTGTGTGTGTGTATGTATGTATGTATGTATTTGTGTATGTATGTATTCATGTATGTATGTGTATATGTTTGTATGTGTGTATGTATGTATTCATTTATGTGTGTATGTATGTATGTATGTATTTGTATGTGTGTATGTATATATTCATGTTTGTGTGTATGTATGTATGTATGTATGTATTTTTATATATTTGTGGTGTGTATATAAATATAACATATGATTATTTGTATATGGCGATGATAGCCGTGATTGGCACAAGAACGTAAGAATGAAAAAAACCTAAAACACCATATTGGGTGCATCGCGTAGTAAAGGTAAACAAAAAGGTTCCCAGGTCAGCGTTGTCACGCCCTGCAGGTTTTTCCCGAGCCTCTGACCCTGGTTCGAGCCTACGCTCTGTCCTTACCGACGTTCTATACGGAGATGCAACGCCTGAAGACAGGCCCTCTGCTCCGAGACTTGGTGATGCACATCCAGAGCTACCTGGCGGGGAACGAATCGCGCTTTCTCTACCTCTACTCCGGACATGACGTCGACCTCACAGGTATCCATCCACGCACTGAGAAACGCTTTCCTACACCCTCGCGTCAGCTGGAGCAGCGAAATACGCACGATCTGTAGCATTTCTTAGGTGGGGTACTCACCAAACAAGGTTTCAGAACAAGTACGATAATCTGATTTTGGTGGAAATCTCGTTCTGGAAGGTCTTATTTCATACCAGAATCGTGCTGTATAGAGGTATTTTGGTAGGATAAAAGGCCTTACAGAACAAGATACCTACCAAACCCTACGCGTATCCCTGAGTTTACTGGAAAAATTATCACTGTCCACGCCGGGCTACAAACTAGCTCAGAGCCGAGGGTCTTGAAAAGGAAGCTCTAAATTCTGTTCTCCTTTTTCAAGATCCCCTGCAGACACGGAAGTAGTTGGAGGTTGATATACTGTACACACCGAGACTGTTTTGGAACCGGCCTCAAGCCCTATCAAAACCCCGAATCCCTTTCATGCTAACCGCCTCCCGAACGAACCCGATGAGTTACAAAGCCAGGACGGAAACACTGGTTTCTTACCCCCGTACACACCGCCGAGATATTCGAACCAACTCCCGAAGTGGCTCTGAGCTGGTTCCGAGTCGGCTTAAAACTTTAGTGTGAAATTAAGGGCGACTACTCCAGTTATGTTTGGTCTGGTGCGATTTATTCGTAAAATAGAGTCTTGATAGTTCAAGCTTGACGGAACCGGTCTCAACGGTTTTAATTACTTAACGGAATAACCGGGACAAATTTAATAACTACTATTGAATTATACTTCTTATATTTCCGTTCCAGCGAAATTTTCACAATCAGGAAGTGATAACACTTGTTTCTACCCTTATACTTATTCTAAATTAACATATATTTTAAATAATTCCCATTCCTAACTAAAGTAAGTTTAGTTTAGTGTAAAAGTTTTTTTAAACTTACGAAACTTGTGTTTGTCGGCCAGACCAACGTTTTTAAAACTGTGCATCGCCATAGTTATCTTAGGTTCTTTTAAAAAGTTCTGTATTGGTTTTTCACACTATAAAATAGCATCATTAACAATGATTGCAATTTTTTAAAATTTTAATAAAGAATATTTCGCACCCCCGCAAAAAAAGTGACAAATCAAATTTTTTCGAATTTCGTACTATGTTCGGATTGTGTTATAAATACATCGTCGTCCTTCAATGAGGAAAAGTGCTGCAAGTTGAGTTTAGATACTTACCGCATGTGTCTGCTAGTGTCGCTATGGCCTGCTCAAAAATTGTTAATTGTTTAATGAACCAAGAATGGTGTCAATTTTCAGTTGTGTCCCAACGGCCGATGAGGGATAAAAAGTGACAAATCTTGAGTTGTGTCGTTTTTCGTGTTCTATCTTGTGTCGTTTAGAACTCCAAATGGAGCATAAAATGGTCATATCTAGGTTTATGACAGGTACTCAAATTAAAAACATTTATTTTGTGACATGTCATTTTTCTCTTCCCAATAAATCATTGTTCAGTACTTGTTTCATTTACATTTTGAGTTGTGACAGTTTTCCTGTTATTAATAATACATAAGATATAGTTATACATAAGATTTGGTTCTGATACTTCTAATATATTGCGTTGACAATAAATTAAAATTGAATAAAATTAATTAAACTCGATATTATTGAGAAAAAAAAAATCGAAGATTCCAAGTACTGTACTCAAATTTTTTGAGTTTTGTATTGTAAAAATTCTCCGAGTTTAAACAACTATTAAAACTCAACTTGAATTCGAATTTTTGAATACTCGCACACCCTTAATTTTAGGTCTTTTTTAAAAAATTTAGGTTGAAATGGAATCATCTCGCACTGCAAAAATGTTGCGCTTAGTCATAGCAAATGTAAAAAATAAAACATGTAATGAGGTGTTAGAACATAGTGAGACTGTTGTAAATTTTATACCATATATATATCAAAAATAGTGAATCTAATGAAAACGTACCAACGGATATATTCCATACGGTGCAAGAAAACAATGCACCACTCGTGGTTGATGAAACTGAAATTGGAAACATCGAAGAAAGACGATCTGCGTTAGACATGGAATTACAATCAATGAGGGGACTTCTTCTGGAATTTTGAAAAAAACAAAAATAAAATCTAGCAGTATGCAATGGAGGTTGTTAAGAATAAAGCAACAATATTTATATTGAGAAGGCTAAAAGTCGATAGTGATGAGTCTAAATCTGTTGTTAATAAGTAATATATATATTGGACAGTAACAATTCGAGTGATGATTCAATTACTGATTCTGAATTCCATCATCATCATCAGATGATTCATCTACAATTGAAGAGTCATCATCGGATTATAAAAAAACGTCCATATCAGGAAATCATACCCTCATAAATCAAATTGAAGACCCTTCTGGTAAATGTGGAAAGAAGATAAACATTATAGTACCAGAAATAAATAAAAAGAAATGGCAAAGCGGCTCAGTAATGTGGGGAAAAAAATACGTCATATTTGCGACAAAATCTAGAAAATTATTTAGAGCAAGAGAAATGAAGTTTACGTGCATAAACAAATGAAAACTTAACTTGTTTCAGCATATTTTTAAACTATCAAAAAATATGCATTTTTGATAAGCATCGTAAGCGTGGAGAAATGGGATGACAACCTGCTTTTATCGCTGGAATATGAAAAGGATACAACCAAAATACAGATATACGCTCGCATAAAAACAAAGAACATCGCATAATGTGTCGAAAGGAAGAAGAATGAGAATTTGCAATATTTAAAAAAAACAACTTGGAATTAATGATATACCCTTTTAATTTCTTTCTTTTTAAACTGTCATACAAAGACTTGAGAATACGGAGAAATTGAGGTCCAAAAGAGAAAAAACAACACCATTACTTTATTGCAGCAAAGCATATTCAAAGAAATTGTCCATAGCTGAGAAAAAGAAAGCTGACAGTTTGGAATTTATTTGATCAAAACAGATTTCACAAAGTTATACAGATATTTTCAAACCACTGTTTTCTTAAGTTTATTTCGAGTATTACTCTTTTATGTTATGTATATTTTCATATACAACTTAGAATTAATAAAAAAGTTTAGTAAGCATAGCTTTCATAAACATACATATTCTATCAATGTTAGAGTACTTTAATAAAATTCCCAATAATTTAGTCTAATAAATTTGAGAATGTCATAAATCAAAAAAAGAATAAATTTAAAACGGGAAAAACGACACAAATCAAAATGAAGTTGGTGTTTATCAGGGGTCTAACATAACATAATAATAAATAAATTAATATCTGCATCACTTCAAGAGAGCTTGCAGCAAGGAATTTGTGATTTTCTTTAGATTACCTTATGTTTAACACTGTCGTAAATATCTAATTTTTAAATACGCCATTTTCTTTTCTTTCTCATGAACAATTTTATACTTTTGATTTTAGTCACTTTTTCTGCGGAGGTGCGATTTGTCAAAAGTACAGCCAGAACATGTGTTGTGTTTTCCTTTTGTTTTATACTTGTAAAATTTAACCGTCGTAATTGAATGTCCATATAATTCGGGTAGACTATTTTATGAGGGCTACAGCCTGTATTTTATTCTGGTGCAAGGGCTCCTTAGGTCTAAATAGTTTATGAACCTCCGGTGACCTGGCGGTCTAGGGGTAAGGTGTCAGACTTTGGTGCTGGCGGCCGGGGTTCAATCCTCGGTCCCGGCAAAGATTTATCTGATTACCAAACTCTTCCTTCACCTCTGACAAGACATTTTGTGAATGTGGTTCGGATTCCACGTTAAACTGTAGGTCCTCCATTTCATCTCACAATCACCCTACCATTACACATTAGCGTTAGTGCGTATAGCCCGAACGGGTAGTAAGACGCGGTGCTAATAATAATAATAATAATAAAGTTTAGGAACCTCCGGGCTCGATATCTTCCTGGTGCTTTACCGGGAGTGGTGGATATATAACCGGATTCTAAGGTTGGGGCACCATGTAGATGCAGTTACCGAGGAGATGACAAGTGGTGATGATGGTTGTGATTATGTGGTGCCAATAGAAGTCTCACCTTAAGCCTAACTAACAAGACCATGATAATCATGGGACGATTACCTTTCACGGAAAAGTACCTATGGTACCACCGAGAATCAAACGGGGACCTTCCTATTAGTAGTCAAGAATGCTAACCACTAGACCAAGAGGGCTACCAGGGTAGAGCTGCTGGTACAGACAGTAAATCCAAGTGTTGCTTTGTTTTACGTAACCGGAAAGTCTGACCTCAGCTATCCACACTTTTGTTTTTCCACGTGTGGGGCGCTGAGACGCAGTAGCTGTGTTTTATCAGCAACTTTTCGGAGATACCCTCCTTATCTAGTTCACTTTGCCTGTGAGTCATGTTACTAGTCATCACATATTTCTGATTGGTTGCACAAATGGCTGTGATAGCGATGTTGATAGAAGGAACAAAGGGGCATTTGTAAGGGGAAAGCAACACAGAATATGTATGACGTCTTGCAATCCTCTTGGTTGATCTTAGATTATTATTATTATTAGCACCGCGTCTTACTACCCGTTCGGTTTATACGCAGTTACGCAAATGTGTAATGGTAGGGTGATTCTGAGATGAAATGGAGGACCTAAAGTTTAACGTGGAATCTGAACCACGGTGGAGGCCTGGCATTCCCCACATTCACAAGATGTCTTGTCAGAGGTGAAGGAAGGGTTTGGTAATCAGATAAATCTGTGCCGGGACCGAGGATTGAACCCCGGCCGCCAGCATAGAAGTCTGACACCTTACCCCTAGACCACCAGGTCACCGACTTGAGCCATAGATTAGTGCTAAGGTTAGGGATATAATTTATAATACTATACTCATTAAAATGATGGATAATAGTTATCGGTATCGAAATTTTGTTCGGAATTTTTTTTTTAATATCTTGTAATAAAACTAAAATATTTAAAAATAAAATTATTATGAATTAACCATATTATAGTATAATAATTATTTTTGATGTTATGACAGATGGTATTGTATGATAGATATGAAATATTTTACTATTCCAGCTTTTATTTAAAAAAATACCCTTTTCATCTATTTTGTACTCATTTAACCCTGAAAGTTAAGTTTGGCTTGCATAGTTATATATTAGGGAATTGTTTTAACCGATAATACAAAAAAACACATTTAAAATTGTTTAAATCTCTCAGCCCTATTCACTGAAGTCACTGATAAATGGGAATCCATTCATTATTTTACCCAAAAGACTCTTTCTTGTTTTAGTTGAAGTAGTTCCTTCTTTGGAAAAGTTGCTCAGCAACAAACTGTTGCTTATTTCGATACCGGTGTGTGAATATTCATACCTTCTTAAATATAGAGTAAAAAAAATATTAGTATCGAAAGGTAAAATATCGATATTAGGTAATTATCGATACTTTTTTTTTTTCACATCCCTAGCTATGGGTTCTAGTATGGGTGCCAGGTGCATCCGTACATCGAACTAAACTGAGACTCGAACTACCGGGACTCTACCATGAAAGCCAATTTGACTAATCAAATATTTGATATATTATTATTATTATTATTGCGTCCTACTACCCGTTAGGTTATACGCACTTACGCTAATGTGTAATGGTAGGGTGATTGTGAGATGAAATGGAGGACCTACAGTTTAACGTAGGGATCCGAACCACGGTGGAGGCCTGGCATTCCTCACATTCCCAAGTTGTTATTAATACACGTCTTGTCAGAGGCAAAGGAAGGATTTGGCAATCGGTTAAAATCTGTGCCGGGACCGAGGATTGAACCCCGGATCCTAAACACAGAGGTCTTGACACCTTACCCCCCCTAGACCACCATGTCACCAAATATTTGATAAAACATGACAATAAATGTTAACCGTTTAACGGTTTTATATTGCCAATTAGATTGGCTTAAAAATGTAATTCGATTAAAATTGATATGATTTATAACTATTCCAAAAATCAAAATGTAGCATACAATTTTTAGATCCATCTCAATCCTGTCTTTGTTCAAACGGCCCCAAATCGAGAACAAGGAATGACGGAGGTGCAGCGTTGGGTTTTTTTTTTTTGTTTTTGTTTTTTTGCAGAAAAATTTTTGTTTATAAGAAGAAATTATTTGATTAAATTTTGGCGAAGTTTTTGTTGAAGTATACGTGTGTTCGGGTTGCGTGTGGTTGTTTTTTTTAGGACTGATGCGAGCCCTGGGCTACACCTCCCCCTTGGTCCCTAGCTCGTGCGACGCTGTCATTCTCGAACTGGTGAAGGACCTCGTTGGAGACTACTACGTGAGGGGGTTTTACAGGCAGTTCGATAGCAGCGAGCTCCACGCTATGTCTATACACGGCTGCGACTACCTCTGTCCTCTGAAAGACTTCTTCAGGTTTATATCTTCTTACACTTCCTCCGTCCCTCACAATACTTTCTTCGCGTTGATATTATCTTACTCTCTCTCTCTTCTACGATTCACTCTTAACAATCACCGCATTAATTGCACAAATTCACAACTTGTGAACGTGTGGAAAGCCAGGCCTCCACCGTGGTTCGGATCCCACGTTAAACTGTAGGTCCTCCATTTCATCTCACAATCACCCTACCATTACACATTAGAGTGAGTATAACCCGAACGGGTAGTAAGACGCGGTGCAAATAATAATAATAATAACTGCACAAATGCTCGATACCTTGGATCAGTCGGTGACTGTCTGCCAAGCTTAGCGTCCCAGGTTCGATTTCAGGTATAGCCGGAAAAAAATATTATTGATTAATCGTGTTTTTCTTTTATTCACTGATAAATTAAGGGGTTGATGCCGCGTCTATTCTAAATTTAAGTTAGTTTTATAAAAGTCGTGCGCTGGTACAATCGGTGTACAAATAAAGATGTCCATCGCTTGGGCAGGTACACAGCCAGGGTGATCCCGCAAGACTGGGCCGATGAGTGTGACGTCATCCCTGCGTACCAGTCACTCGAGCTGGAGGACCCTTATGATATTTACGACTAGGAAGCAGTCACCTGACGACCGGGTGGTCCGCCTGGGGTACCCATTCACCTGAGACAAAATATGACAGGGCTTTATTTTATGGTCACAAATAAAAACACACTTATGTACAGTGCCTTTGTTTTTACGGATTGACTTTGTAAAATGTAGAAATAATGACACCTTGACAGGGATTTGAAACCTGGCCTCTTAGTTGTGCACGCCAACAGCTTTAACGTGTGTATGTATGGGCGTAGTAGAATTCTGAGAGAAAGGAGTATTTAGAAAAAACACACACATTTTTTGTTGCCAACATTGCCAACATTCTACAATATTATTATTGTTATTTAATAGGGATTGATAACATCTATGTCGGTGACCTGCTGGTCTAGAGGTAAGGTGTCGGAATTCTCTGCTGGGGTTCTGGGGTTCAATCCTAGGTCCCGGCACAGATTTATATGATTGCCAAACCCTTCCTTCACCTCTGACAAGACGTGTATTAATCACAGCTTGTTAGTGTGTGGAATGCCAGGCCTCCACCGTGGCTCGGATCCCACGTTAAACTGTAGGTCCTCCATTTCATCTCCCAATCACCCTACCATTACACATTAGCGAAGGTGCATACAACCCAAACGGGTAGTAAGACGCAGTGATAATAATAATTACTATTATTATAAGAACTGACGGTTGAATATCGCATGAGATAACTATCAAATACGGTATTTCCTACCAGAATCCTACTTTTGTTTTTATAACCGTGTCCTACTACCTGTTCAGGTTATATGCATATATGATATTTACTTAACTGGGGTAGGTAGGGACGAGCTAGGAAGCATTCTAGAGATTATACACCCGCATTTGCATAGAAGGAGAGTGGTAAACCGTTTAGTAAAACCCCCTCCAAGTATACCCGACTGGGATTCGAACCTCGATCTCTCCATCATCAGCAGGCCAGTTTAGCATGATAGTGACACCTTGAGCCATTCAACAAAAATCGAGGTTTGAATCTCGGTGGGGTGTACTGAGGGTGGTTTTTCAAAAAAATTGTTTTACATTTTCCGTCCACGCAAATGCGGGTAAACTTTTTGTATGTATATTTTTTGTTTGTTTGCGTAATTGGTACAAAGATGTGTAACCCAAACGGATAGTAATACTTGGTGCTAAAAGAAAATTTTAATTTTAAATGTAAAAAAGTAAAAAAACAAACGAATAATATCACAATGGGTCATGTTTTGGCTACGCCTTAGGGCAAATTCCCTTTATTCGTATTTTTTTTTAAATTGAAAATTTTGACTTGATGCTTTTTTTTACATTGTGAAAAACAAATAAAGCGTGTCAAAGCCCAAGGGCTCCGTGAAGCACAATTTGAAAAAATAGCTGTCACGTTTTAGCATTTATGTTCAGCTCTATTAAGTAGTGCTCCGTAGTTAGCCGTGCACCGGGTCGAAACCGCCCGCCCGTTAGATGTATCGGTATATTTCACAACTGACGGGGTAGAGATGAGGATGGTACAATTTAAAGTAAAGTTACCCCCGTTTGCGTGGAGGAAGAGTGATAAACAATTTAGGGTGGGGGAAAAAAGCCAAGTATTATACCCTCAACCGGGACTTGAACCCAGTCATCGCCAATCAACTCTATTGTAAAAAAGATGCTTTAAGGTTGTAATGTAGGGTACGTGATAGAATGTAAGGGACTTTTTTAGTTTTTATATAAACACATTTGTTTCGCCAAAATAAAATATTGGTCTAGTGGAAACGGAGTTTAATTTTCTTCACGTGGTATATCAACAGTTCTTGGATATATGTCATGAGCGGCATTAGATGAGAAACTTTTTAAATGAAGAGAAAAAGTTATCATTAAAATCTAAGACACCTTTGACAAATATTCAACAAACACTGTTAATTTTAATTTAATTTTAGCACCGCGTCTTACTACCCGTTCGGGTTATACGCTTTAAGTACTAATTACTCTAATGGGTTAGGAATTGGGAAGGTTGAATTAGAGGAAGTGAACCCGCATTTGCGGGGAGGGATAGTGGAAAACCATTTAGGAAAAACCACCCCCAGTTCACCCGACCGAGATTCGAACCTCGATCTCCTCGTCCTCAGCAGTCGAGCTCAACACGACAAGCGCGTTAGCCAACTACGCCACCGAGGCGGGTAACAAACACTGTTGATATCACCGTGTGAAGAAAATTAAACTCCCTATTTTTAATAGACCAATAAATCCGCCTCGGTGGCGTAGTTGGCTAACGCGCTTGTCGTGTTTATCTCTACTGCTGAGGACGGGGAGGTCGAGGTTCGAATCTCGGTCGGGTGAACTGGGGGTGGTTTAACAACCCGAACGGGTAGTAAGACGCGGTGCTTGATATTATTATTATAATAGTGCAATATTTTATTTATTTTGGCAAAAGAAAAATGTTTTGCTATAAAAGCTGCAAAAACACAGGCTTTTTCTCACCGTCCTTACATCCCCACTTTATGACCACATAAGCGGGTGTATTAATGGTCTTAAAATCAAATAATGACAGGGAGGTTTGGATTCGTATTCTAGATGAGGTTTATTGTTTCTCGCCTCCGCCCAATCAAATTTTGGGTACACTTTCTTTAATTTTTATTTTCCGCACATCTTCTTAATAAGCTATTGAAGCTCAGATTGTTCCCCCCCCCTCCCTCATCCGTTTGGAGGCTATATTATTATTACTACTACTATTAGCACCGCGTCTTACTACCCGTTCGGATTATACGCCCTGGGAAGCGTTATTGGAAGTCACAACCCTACAGAACAACAATAATTAATATTTTATAATAGGAAAACGCTTCTATGCTGTTTTTACAACTTTTCTCTTAAAACATTTTGAAATAAAAAACAAACCTTTTTATGCTAAAATAAATTAAGTGGTCGTATTTGAGTTTTTGTTGATTAATTTTAACTTAACAATGTCAGAGGAGATAGTAAACTAACTAGACAAGTTTTAATGAACTGTCTTTTTTTTTCATCCGATAAATTCATCTCTTTTTTATCGATAAAAAAAGAAGAAGAATGAAAACGAAACCTTCATCGAGTGAATCCAATTAGGGCTCGACTATTCTGAGTAAGTTCAACCTTTAAGAATTTAACGTAGACTTCTATTAATGAGGTATTAAGTTACTTTTAAAAAATATATAATTTATCTCTTGTTTTAGAAATGTTAACCATGACGTATCTTTGTTGATGATGGCTGTTAATAATCCTGGGATATGCGTTATGAGATTTATTTATTTTCAGTTTTTGTCAAAAATAATATGGAATTGATCATGAATAAACTTTATTTGTTTATGATGGATTAAAATAGCCAAGATATTATATTTGTTACAGTAATCCCATGGCTTCTTTGGTGCTGAGTGACAGCTCACAGCTGACAGCTGATGGTTATTAAAAAGTTACCAGACCAAATTATGTATCCCTACGCCGAACCATATGAGCTGCAAAAACATAGGTTTAGCAGCTGTCACTCCTGACAGTCAAAATGTTGGTATATACCTAAATGTTGACTGTCAGAAGTCAGATGTCAGTCAGCACCAAAGTTACGGTTATAGTCGCTTCTAAATATCATATTATAATAATAAATAAGTTGATAAGCCCGTTTCCGGTAATAGAAATTACGAGGGAATTACCGAACACATTATGACAAACGACCACTCATTTTAACGGTTAGGATTACAGGATTTCGATAAAAATAGTAGTTTTCCACGAAAACCCAATTTTCACACATAATTCTCAGTTTTCTATTCGTTATTTAGGCACCATGGAAACCGTTATTTGCTCCATGGCTGTAAATCTATTAATAAAATATATATTTCTTTGGCTAAAAAATATTAACTCGATCTTTATTTCGTCCAAACATATCAACATTTTCTCTTTGGATGCAAGTCATAACACATCTAAATTGAGATGCCTAAAACTATGAGAATATTTATTTTTTATTGGAATGTTGTCATCGCTAATTCGCATTTAAATCAATAATACTGAGCATAATTCGAGAATTAAAAGGTTAAGTTATTAAGTTCATGAAAATATTTTCTACGTTCTGTTTCGTGCATGAAAAAATGATGTTTGGATATGTTTTGATAGGGTATGTATTATAAGCTCAAAACCGATAAAATGATCTTGAATAATGTAAAAAAAAAGAAGCCATTTTAACTATCTAAGTATGAGTTTTATTTTAAACACTGGGTTTTTATTATCACTAGTATTATTTAAATTGAAAATATGACTCTTTGACACGGTAATTGCACCCTGAACCTTTAACTAAGTACTCCAATTATCTTACCACTGAGCTATTCAGGAATCATCCCGTGCTCAGTGTTATTATTCACTCATATTTTAAGGCAAAGTCTGTGATGGACGTGTGGAAATCGTTGGCTACATATGTTTTATTAATTAATATCATGAGCTATCAGATAATGCAGCCACCTTCGACTCGGTAGTTGGCTTTTCGCTGCAGGATAGCTCAGTGGCAAGAGCTTGGAGTACTAAACCAAAGGTTCCGGGTTCGATTGCCATATACAGGTGTCTTTTTCAATTTATAGCGTATTTATCTAGTAAACTCTATGCCATGAGCTAAGGTGGGGTAAGGATAGAAGTAGCGTTATACTGTACATATTTCTATTTGTTAAATAAAGCTTTAACAACATGGTCTCATTATATATTTTTAAACTAATTTTATAACATGTCGATCTCGTAGTGAAATCTAACACGCAGAGTCTTTATTTCGCCCCCCCCCCCC